>JALIZH010013875.1:0-76545 GCA_030522465.1 Rhipicephalus appendiculatus | reverse complement strand
TGCTACTAGGCAACTTCGAATCGTCGCCAAAAAGTAACTTTCTCCACTTGGAATACAGCAAGTAGACTGTGCAACCACCACCCCCACTGCCCGAGCACTTTACGTCTTCAGATACCTATTGGACTACGCCGAAATGATGCCACTCTGCTTTGCCGTTTATGGCTGAGAGTGGCTTTCACGAAGTCATTCTTCTTTCGAATCGAAATGGCTGACAACCCTTTTTGTGACAACAGTGGTAGCGAGATGTCATGACAGCACATAATCTGTGACTGTCCTTGCTACAATGCGCAGAGAAGAGCACTAGCAGCCGCTCTATCTCGCATAGATCAGAGACCTATGACGGCAGAAACCATTCCAGAATTTCGCCCTGAGAGGTCATCGCGGGTGAAGGCGACGAAGGCCGTGCTCAACTTCTTGAAGGCAACAGACTTGCACCGGCGGTTATAAACTGATGGCGTTATGATGACTATAAAGTGTGACTATGCATGTGCGTGCTCTTTCCTCTCTCTCTTTCTCCATCTTTAAAACTCCCCCACCCCCTTTCCCCAGTGTAGGGCAGCATACCAGTCCTTCTAGACTGGTTAACATCCCTGCCTTTCTTTTCCCTCCTGTTCCTTCCTTCCTTGGCTTCACCAAACTTTTGTGGTACAGTTTCATAATGCCAGGTTTATGCTTCAAAATCTACACCAAAGTTTTTTTTTCATCGGACGTGCTTGAATAGAAAGTGTGTGCGCTATTGAGGGCGCACTATACTACAGGGCTGCACGAACTGTGCTTCCATATTCCTGCACGAAACGCTTCAGCAAACAAGACATCTTTGCCAGATCTTCTCACCTGCCTTTACGATCCCTAGTGCATCGACGGCCAACTGTCTGTTGGCTCCATGCACAGTAGATGCGGTCTGCAATGATGTCTAACGATTTATTCGTGACCTGGACATGTATTTTCTTGACGGTGGGCATGTTGTACTTACCGGAGATTTCAATTGTGTGTTACGTACAGCCGACAGCACCTTTAACTCGAACGCTCCGACGCGTGGCCTCGGCTCGCTTGGACTGAGATCAGCGCCGCCAAGCGTTGAAAATGATATGCTTGCTGCAGTTAACGATAGATGGAGCGCGCGTCGGTTTCACTAGTAAATTTCTGTTTCCAGTGTGCCTGACCGGCGGGTCGAATGCACTCACTTGGCATCCCGTTTTCGCCACGCTTCGCTTGTGGCTACGTCATCGCGCGCGCCCATGGCGTTCGTTGTCGTATACTTATCTCGACAATGAACCATTGCTTGCGACAGCTTACGCACCTTTCGAGTTTGAATTCGCAGCTGCTGCTCAAAAGAAATCGCATGTATAAAAAGCAGAGCAAACGCACGTACATGGCGATTGTAAAAGTTGCACAATAAATAAATCGGAAATGCGGTAGTGTTGTTCATGTCCGGATTCATTAATTTTCAGGCGCGTAAGCTGTCGCACGCAATGGTTCATTGTCGAGATAACTATACGACAACGAACGCCATGGGCGCCCGCGATAACGTAGCCACGAGCGAAACGTGGCGAAAACGGGATGCCAAGTGAATGCATTCGACCCGCCGGTCAGCCAGACTGGAAACAGAAATTTATTAGTGAAACCGACGCGCGCTCCATCTATCGTTAACTGCAGCAAGCATTTCATTTTCAACGCTTGGCGGCGCTGACCTCAGTCCAAGCGAGCCGAGGCCACGCGTCGGAGCGTTCGAGTTAAAGGTGCTGTCGGCTGTACGCCAGCTGACGTGCAGGGTCCCGAATGGGGTAGATATGACTGGAATGCACGCGAGCTGCGTCGCCTGGTGCAGCATTTCTAATAGATAGATGCGTAGAGACTAGTAGTACATGTACCACAATATGCCTGGACTTAGCGGCGTGGCTCATCGTCTAGTAGGTTGGATCGCTACTGCGTGCCAAGTGCGTTAACTTCTTGCGTGTCGCGATCCGATGTGATACCCTTACCATCATCACCTGTTTATATGTCCGATCATCGACCAATGACGCTCGAGGGTTGCTCTCCCATTTTTCATCGGTGAGACCATGGCGTCTTGACATCCGCGTTCTGCGTGACACGCGTTCGCGCGCCAGGTTATATAGAACAGGGGTCGGCAACCTGCGGTCAGCGCGACGCATGCGGCCCGCGTAGATGCTTTATCCGGCCCCGGCACGATATAAGAACGCTCCCCCGCCCCCTTTCCCTTGTCATTTCTTATCTGAAGGCCGGCATGGCAGTCTTGACCGGAAATAAAGTTATCGCTTGCAACCTATGTTTGTAAATTGCAACCTTGTGACATACGTAAAGGAAATAAGCATGATTTTATTCCGGTTTTGTACATTATTGTCAATTCGCTAATTTTTTTCTACTTGCCTGCAAAGTCCCTCCCACCCCCCGATTTCACGTGGTGCGTTAAAATTTGCAAAGTGTCCATATTTATTCATTGGTTCCGCAGACGCCTGCCTAAGTTCCTTTTTCAGTCTTCAAAAAAGCGAATCTATTCGCATTCTGGGGCTTGATAATATCTACTATGGTATATCAGCCTCCGTGTGTGTTTCAGTACTCGAAGTTGTCCGGGAAGCCCAATAGTATGATTTACACAGTGGGAAAGGAGGTGCTTAGCACAGACTGTATTTTGTGGCCTTGCATGGTACATATCTCATGCCGTACAGCCCCCATTGCGAATAACTAGGTCGTTGCAATCTCTTCTTGGCTCACAGATTGTTGACGGGCCAGTTGGTACATACTGAGCGAGAAACAGCGCGCCTAGACGGGACAAAAAGTTACACGAAGCACACAGTCACAGCGATGTGTCAGTGTGCTTCGTGTAACTTTTTGTCCCGTCTAGGCGCGCTGTTTCTCGCTCTTCTTGGCTAATTTCTCTGGTCAGGTGGAACTGGACAGGTTTGTCAAGCAGCGCTTGGGCAACCACGCAACTGCAGTGGATTCGCGCTTTCATCCGTGTCTGTTCGCTGTCGGCTGTTTGCCCTGCGATTTCTTTCTTTGCTTTTTACATGGGGATCAGTGTCGCGCGAGTGATCTTGCCTGCATTTTTTAGGCACTAAGATACGCTATTTCTTACGGGTAGACGGCTTAGCTCTGCACCGCAAGTGCCTGCATTTTGCTCCAAGGCAGTAGCATTTTATCGCCACGCATAGTAGGTTTGTCCTGATGTAGACATTCAAGAAAACCGTGTTGTAGATACAACGGCGGCCGTGCTGCTCCATCTGGTTCCTCCAGCCTGTCTAGCACGTTCGAGTTATGTCTTGGGGAGCGCGATAACGGCATCCTTCCTGTCTGGCCATCTCCTTGACTTCATGTGGCGTCTGGGATGGAGAGCACTCCTAACGCGTGACAGACAGGAGAGGTGGGGCATGGCCCAATCTTCCACTTGTCCTGTCTACTAAAAGTGGGAGATCAGCATGTGCTTCAGCAACATGTAATTGCAAAGGTATCTTGGAGAGCCGTATAACCTTGATTCCGTGACCTAGTGGTTAATCGTTTTGTCATATGTGGTCGTTGTTCGCGTAGTCGGTTTGCGCGCCTTTTAATTGCTGCGAGAGCTTTTTTTTGTGGCGTAGCAGGTGCGAGGCTGTTGCAGCGGGTCGCCGTCATCGTGCTCTGTTTACGATTTCGGAACGCTTATACTAAACGTTTTCTGTATATTGTGCATATTTATTTGTGTATGTCAATGCCCTTGTTGTATAGACACTGTTTCATTGTGTTCGCAGCGTCCTATGATGGAATGCACTTTTTACAAACTGAACGATTACCCAATGTTCAAGGGCTACCTAACCACACTCCAAAACGTGCCCCCCTTCGTACTTTGAATAGAATACCAGCAGCATCTCTTATGCATTTCCCAAAGCCGAAATGAAAATGAAAGACATTTTAACTGTCAACAACTTTCTGTGGAAACACAAACATGCCTACGAATCCGAAGCACACAATTTTTACTACTCTACCGCTTGTAGTCCGCGAACGCTAGCTTTTGTTGGCTACGTAGCATAAAATAAACATAAAAAGAAAAGCAGTACACATTATGTTGAAGATTGTCTGCATTGCAAGTAAGAAATGTTATCCGGTGAAGGAATTTCGTTTTTTGCTGTTTCTAGTCTTCTGGTTTTATGATGTCCATTTGACGTTTTGCTGCGCCTGTAAACAACGATGGCACTGCTCGGTTATAGCACGTGCACAACGAAGCTCGTAAGCGAGAATGAGCACGTGTTCAAATAAAGCGTTAATCGAAGGTCGCAGGTTCGGTCCCTGCCGGCGGCAAGTTATCTTTTCGTCCACTATTCTTTCTTCACATTCCCATTACAGTTTCCACTAATAACATCCCCTATACTTTCCTTGGCATCACTGTGTGTTAGTTCTCATCAATACATGTAATTGAGAGTTCATATCTACCCAGGAACGGCGAGAACAGACATTGGTAATTTAAATGCGAGAGCGTTAAGTAAAACTGACATTGGAGCATTGGCCCGACGAATGCAAAGAATAAATGTCAGGGTTCCAGCAGGAATCGAACCCAAGAGTTCTACGTGACAATCAAGTATTCTACCACAGAGCCACACCATCTCTCGGAATTGCTTTGGGAAATACCCGATGCAGGCGTAATGTTGGTGAAAGGTCAAATGTGCTGGCAGGGCTGCCTATCTAATTTCATAAACATTACATGTGTGCTCTTATGATACAGGCGCCACGGCCGGGTTATCGTCAATTGTAGTTAAGCGCCATCCACTGAAGTTGGTCTGAGTAGCACTATTCAGGGCTACCAACCTCGCAAGAACGGGCGCTACAAATCAACTTACCGCTTCTGGTGTTGGTAATACCCGCGCTGCTGTTGGCATAATTACACAACTGTAAACAACTGGTTATATAAAGCATATGCGACTGTTCAACAAGTCTGTGCGTACATCATTTGTACATATCTTTAGCGTCATTTTGTAACGTTTCGCTCAGTAAAAAAGGTACACCCACCTGACCTTCCCTCCGCATGCTTCGCATAACATCGATTCCAATGGTACGTGGGATGCGCCAAATTTTTGTGATGTAATCATCATTAGTGAAGTAGGTGAAAACTATCAAGATTCAGGAGCAGTGTTGCCTAGGCAGCATTTTCTGACCATTTTTAAAAAGTGTTGCAGGGCCTTGTTACGCAATCACGACGTGTGCTAGGAAGTAAGACCTAATATGCGCAGCCATCCCCTTACCTGTGGTAATCAGTAAGACCATACTAAGCGCCAGCGACAGTGCCGGTACATCGGAGACTCACCGAGTCCATACCGCAGCATAAGAAGGGGACACCACAGCAGGCTGCGCAGGTTCATCGTGATGGCAGCGAAGGCAGCATACTGGTGCGCCTTCTGGGACCACGTCTCGCGCTGGCGGGCCATATCTGTTGACTTCTTGACAGAAGTCACCACAGCGAAATAATACTTGCTTGCTTGCTTGATCCTTGTCTTGGCACTTACCCACTTCGGGGGGATTGGCCATGAACCGGCGGTTAATATAGTGATATGGATTAAACTTTAGACGATGAAGAAAAACTAATCGGTTGACTGGGGAATATAGAAAAAAGGATTTTTTTTTCAGACGCTTAATTTATGTGCCAATATAATACTTCTGGGACAATACATTCGTATGCTGTGATCCGCTCAAAGAAGGACAAGTGCAGAAAGTTGACTGAAGATAAATTAGCACGGAATTTTAGTGTCTCCAAGAAATTCACATACGGCTAAGCAGATGTTCCTGTTGCTGTGGCCCAAAGCAGAAGCCCCAAGGGACAGAATATTTTTCGAATTAAGTGTAATGCCTAAGTTTCTGAATAAAATTTCGAAATGTTTTTTCCTATGTCTGATGAAGCGACGGCAAGTGAGTAAAAAAGTGGTCGATGTTTTCTGGCTCTTGACAGAAAAAGCATAGAGGAGAAGGCACCAAACCAGACCTGTATAAATAAAAATTTAGAGGACGTATACGGCATCGAAACTTTGTAAAAGATACCTCCAATTTACGAGTGGGACACCATTTATTGTTCCAAGCAAAAGAAAGATGACCATATTCTTGAACTGGTAATTTGAATTTCATGTTATCTTGAATTAACGAATATTTGCGGAATCTGGATTCCGAAATCAAAGCTGTATCAGGCAGGATGGACATTACCGGACCATCGAGCGACCACCGGGCTAGAGTATCGGCCATCTCGTTCAGAAAAAATGCCACGATGACCAGGGACCCATACCAATCGCACTGTACGTAAGTTTTTAGGTATTAATGATGTGAATGCAGTCAGGATAGAAAACTCGGAAGGCGAAGCTGAAGTGAGAGCTCTGCATACAGATAGTGAATCGGTAACTACCACAACCGCCGAATCATTTATTGAAAGTTTTCTGAGCGCTAAAATAATTGCTAAGAGCTCTGCCTCGAATATGGGAGTGTAATCCGGGAGACGCAAGGAGAATGCCCACGATAAAGCTTCTGAATAAATGCCTACCCCCGCTTTCTCTTGACACATGGATGCATCAGTCGCAATTACGTTACCAATTCCCACCTGAAGTAAATGGTCTTCTAGCAAGCCTAATAAATATCTAGAAGGAAGTAGTTTGCAATTAGATGGAAATATATCATCAAATTCAATTTTTACGTTGGCCAATGAGTTGTCACTTGAAACGATGCCGCGTATATCAATATTTAGAGGATCTAGCTGTTCTTGAACAAACAACACTTGAGGCTTATATACTCTAGACCAAGGCTCATTAAAAAAATGTTCTCCCTTCAGTGATGAATACAAACTGAAACCGTCTTAGAGAAGATGCGTAAATTTTTAAATATGTTTTGATGGTAAGAATGCGGAATCTGCACGCTAGAGTGGGAATTTGGGCTTCTTGATATAACACACTGTTCGCAGTAAATTTTGGTACCCCAAGGCAACTGCGGAGAGCCTCTCGCTCTAGCAGAACTAAGGGATTAATTTTATAAGCTGCCCCCCCCGGAGAATAAAACACAACCGAATTCTAGGATGGGACGAATATACATACGGTAAATCATAATAAGTGTGTCCCTGCGTAGGCCAGTAGGGTGTCGACCAAGCTTACTAATCATTCCAACAGCGCGTGTTGCCTTAGATTTAATATGCTCAATGTGATTCCGCCAACTTAGTTTTTCATCGTAAAGTACGCCTAAATATTTTACGCAGTTATTTTGGGGAATTACTTCTTGACGATAATGAAGGGAAATACTAATGGGAGCATTCAATGGAAAAACAATCACTGAACTTTTACTAACGTTGAGGGTCATTCAAATCTGTGCAAACCATGATTCTAAGGTTCCTAAGTATGCCTGTAATGTTGCGTGTAATCACCTGCCGAAGAGAAGAACGCAATGTCATCTGCATATACATACACCTGAACGTTATTTTGAATCGGAACTGAGCTTAATAACACATTAAATAACACGGGAGAGAGAACGGAGCCTTGAGGAACCCCTCTAGACTGATTATGTTTCGGGGAAGATAATCCACGTTGAGAACAATAAAATTTTCTATCCTTTAGAAACTCGTACAACCAATTAATTATATAGTGTGGGAAGTTCAAGTTTTTTAATGAATTGAGCAGGGTGGCATGTTCTACACTGTCGTATGCTTTGGCCAAATCTAGAGTAACTAACGCTGCATATTGCCGCCTGTGACGAGCAAGCTTGATACGACCTTCTAAATCTACATGAGCATACCATATGGAGTATCCAGGTCTAAAACCTATCTGACGTGGGCTCAATATTGAATGATCTGCTATAAATTTGATAATTCTAATGTAAAGTACTCTTTCAATTAATTTTATAACATGCGACGTGAGTGCGATAGGTCTTATATTATCGATCTGCATACCTAATCCTTGTTTTTTAAGCAGCGGGATTATTTTTTGCTACTCTCCAATCTGTAGGAACCCAGCCTTTTCCAAGGGAGTGGTTGACAAGATTGAGGAGGGATTGAGGCTATCAATATGTGGACAATCTTCTTCTTCTTCTTACTGTTAAAGAATTCTTGAGGCAAAAGCCTTGTATGTATTGTGTCTCTCATGCGAAGGCGGCCTTGATCGAGAAGCGCGAACACAAAACGGTCAAAAAAATCATGTGAACTCTGAAGCGTCGCTCGAAGTGTGTTAGCTGTGTGCTCACTTCGCCTCAGCGAAAGCGTGAAGCTGAGAATACGAACAGGAAGTTAAAGAAGCAAATCCCCTGTGAAAGCAGGTTAATTCATATTCCTCGAACAAAATTTTAAATTATTCCCTCATTAACCACCGGTTTAATGGCCAATCCCCCCGTAGTGGGTACGAGCCATATATATAAGAGCAAGCAAACCAGCAAACAAACAAGCAAGCAATCAAGCAAATGAACAAACAAACAAACAAACAAACAAACAAACAAACAAACAAACAGGTGTCATCTAGGGATCGGCTTCCTAGTCGCAGCAGGTGTCATGGCCAATCCCCTCCATTGGGTATAAGCCATGTCCAGAAGAAAACAACAACAACAGGTGTCAAGGAAAGCAACCACGGAGTATCGCCGGCGGCTTAGACGGTATCCAAGAAGCGGCTTTTGCGTGAATCATCTGGCTAGCGGTTATCGAATAACGCAGAAATGGCCTGCTATGGAAGACTCTGAGCTAGGACAAAGTGTATCGTGTAGTTGGCCGAAATGTGCAACGCCAGGCTTGACAAGCACAAAATGAGGTATGAAGAGCCAAACGGCTCGCCAGATTCTGACGTGTTGTTTCGGTCTTTAGTGCATTGCTACTAAGGCGTCCGCCTTCGAGTCGTCTTAGCGGCAGCATATGAGACCCTCGACATTTTTTCGGTTGGTCACATGAAGATGGTACATCGTAGAGTTACCTTTTCTATACCCAGCTTGCTCTCAGAGTTTATGAATCATTGGCGTGTCTCTTATTATATTCCATATTGCTTCCGGTATTTTTCTGTTTGCGCTGAAAGTAGACCGATTGGTCCTTGTTCTACCCCGCAATTCACAAACATTCTCTTTCGTAAGCTCGTTTTCACATTGGTCAACCGGCTTCGCTGACAATATGTCCGGCATTGTGATTGGCTGAAGTATTATTCTCTTACGAAAATATTTGTGAGACGTTTTAGTGAATATGGGCCCTACTCTTTTACGTGTCCTTTTTTGTGTTTTAGTTCTATTTGGCGTGTCTCAAACTCCCTAGCAGATTTGAAGTTTTCAGGCATAATGGATAGAGAGTCGCAAGCTTCTTACGTGTGAAATCTTCTCCGTCTCTGATCAAACCAATTCTTTTGCGGCAGTAGGGTACGAAATTGGGCTGGTTGGTCAGCGCTGTGGTTTGTGTCCTTTATTCGTCCCGTCTTTTAGCGCTGTATTCTACTTTTGCTGCCTTCTCCAGGCACTTTTATACAGGACATGTTTCGTAGGACCTTTCCAACCTCATAGATAGTTACGCATGCAACTTCGGTGCTATGTTCGACTGTAATTTCACTCATGGTAGCGTGATTTATGCATGATATGCACAACTCCGACTAAAACTCGTTTACCAACAATAGAAATATTGTCCAACTTATCCTTAACTACATTCATTATGGTCCTATTCATTAGGGCCATGATGCTTCCGTCCTATTTCACCACTGCCTGTATTTCTTTTACGCTTTCGTTTCGTATGTCTCCATGTTTATTTTTGTTGGTCAGCTTTGACAGTTAAGCATTATCGATTCCATCCCTCAGGGTAGCAAGTTTAAGATGATGTGGTTTCTTGATTAAGTGGTTTGAGATGCTTATTTACTTTTTGACCGACGGATTCTGCCTCTTAATGCAATAGTTGCTTCGGAAGTTATTTTACTTGATAAAGATGCACATTTAGACCAAACTAGTTGGCTCACCCATCCTGGGAGATTGGTAAAGGATTGCTACGGGTCCGTTTATGTCCTCGATGGTTTTGTTTTCCTCTTAATTTAAAGAACAGTAACTGCTTTCATATTCGATTTTAAATTCTTGTTTCTACCCTAAAAGCACCAATTTGCCGCATTTTCAGCGATTTCTTCTGTTCTTGCTCTTTGGAAGCCGAGTGTGATCTTGCTTGCTTGCTTGTTCTTTAGAGCTGGCTCCTCAGCGGCGTACGACAACTTCTTTTTTATCTGAAAGTTCAGTACGCCATACGAAGTTAAAAAAGCTGACACACATTTTATTTGAAAACAAAAACACACCAAGATCTTCAGGTAGATATACGTGCATATAGAAATATTAAGAGGAACCTGTTGAGTAATATAACCGATCGCTGTCAACATAATTCCGCAGTGCCAAGACAACCTTAAAATTTCAAAACAGAGAAATGGAAGCTCCGAAGGGTGAAGTCACGGGCACACACAAATCTACTTGAATAGTCCTTAAATGGATTTCTGAAGAATTTTCTTCTCGATGCGAGAGGGCGCCTACGGTTCAAAAAGAAATGCTCTCGGCGCATTACGAAATCTTTTTCGTTCTTTGACCCCACGTTACGTTTTTTTTGTCACTTCTTGTTTCTATGCTTTCGGAACAGGATGTAATCACAGGAATTCGATTTTTTTTCTTCAAATTCCACTAGCATTTATGCATTTGCAATTTATGGAGTCGATGCTACAGTTTTCGACTGCTTGTTTTCTTTCCTGCTATCTTCCTTCTATCGCATGACCACGGCGTACTGGGTCCGTACCTTTTGCGTTGCTCTGTTTTACTTTGTCCTTATCATGACTGGGCAATAAGGTGTGCCCTCATAATACATTCAGTTTATGCCTCCTATTTCGTTTTATCGCGAGGCCGGTTGCTATTTAATATATTTGTAGAATTATTCAATGTTGCTCGCAATAGCCTGGTATATTACAAAGCACACACCCTCTCTCGCTTCTTATGCAGCCCTCTGTAACAAAGAACGTGCACATCCCTCAGCGCTGAGTATGCTTCTTCAGTTCCACCAACTTCAGTAAAGCCAATATCCCATTTCATCATAATCATCAGCTTGACTACGCCCACTGCAGGGCAAAGGCCTCTCCCATGTTCCGCCAATCAACCCGGTCCTGTGCTTTCTGCTGCCACGTTGTACCTGGAAACTTAATCTCATCTGCCCACCTAATTTTCTGTCTCCCGGGGACCTGACGCATTTGCCTTCTCTTGGAATCCATTTAACTGCTTTCAATATCCCATTTAAGTGCTTTCAACTCCGCATGTAGCTCCACTAGCCCAGCCTCATTAGAGAGGGCGCCCTAGTCAATCCCTCTAGTGAGGCTAGGCTGTCATGTACAACGTCTAGTAACAGGGTGTCAGGGCCCAGCTACCTTACGATTCTGACCGCCATCGTGGCCAGGTGTACAGGTGCTAGAGTATGCGAGCCAGGACGCAATAGTAGGCATCATGTAGAGCGTTGAGTCCTGATACTGCACGAGGGAGGCCGATTCGTGTAAGACGTATTAAGTAAGCAGAATAGATGCACCTCGAATCCAGCTTCGAGGGAGGCACACCGTGTTACACACAGATGTTTTTCTCTTTGAAAGCGTCTTTCTTACTTACAGATAGAGCGAACGGTCTATGGTTTGTAGAGGTAGGAGTACCACGGCCGCTGGATAAAAAAGCGCACGGTACGGCCTGCCGCGTGCTCCGAAACCGGCGTGACAAGTCTAGTTTACCGGACCACCGCCGCGGCGCCACCGAGGGGGGACGGGTTTCGCGAGCGCCCGCGGAATCACATGCGCAGTGCGCTTGCGGCAGTTATGACTGAGCGCGTGCGTCTTCGTGTGACGCCCGAAATCTTCTTTTAAAATCCATCTAGCGTGTACCCATCAGGTAATTACCGATCTTGCTTGTACATACCTGCAGCCCTCGGGAATGTTCGGTCTTGCATTGCCCGAGATGCAACCTCGCACACCGATCGCTTTTCGCGGAAGTAGGAATCGTGAGCATATTTTACTGGTATCCTACAAGGTCACAACTAACCGATCCGGTGGAGCTACACCTTTCCTAATGCATCGAAATTCATTATTTTGGCTGTGAGTATGTCGCTTCAGATTTAATCATTTCATTTAGAGTAAGATAGCCTGAGAAGTTGCAGTTGCCACTGTTTATTTAACACAAAATAAGATGAACTTTTTACTTTCTCCAAACACGTCTGTACTATACACACGATACAGTATCGGATGCAACAGCCACGAAATAATATTTAGCATGTGTGCGATCATCTCATAAAAGTGGATTCGAGCCACCTTGAAATTTCAATGACTGCGACTTCAATGCTGCCGACTGGGCGAGCTGTTACGGATTGAGTAATATGAAAACTGTGAAACGGAAAAAGTGATGAGAGGCTGAAAAACACACGAACACAACTCCTTGCGTTCCTGCATGATTGTTTTCGTTTCTTCCCGTCATGTTGTTTTTATGATAATGTAACAAATTCAACATTGAATATTCAACAGTGAACATAAAATCGGAACAAAATGCGTGAAGCTATTTTATTATCAATTCAGGGCTTATTCCGGCATTTTTTTTACACCTTTGCATAATAGAACCAGTTGACTTGCCTCACAACTTCAAAACATTTCTTGGCAGCGGCTTTTGCACAAGCTTTAAAAGCCGCTCGACCGTCGCGTTGACGTTCCCAGTCCAATTGCACTGCAATGGTCGGAGCAACTTTGTCAAAAGTACTTCGCAAAGTTTCTTTGAATGCTCGTGGTCCTCCGCTTGGCACATCAAAGCAGGACACCGGATGAAGTGCGGCAGCAGGGCTGACTGGAGCAAATTGCATAGCTTTCCGCTCCTTCTCACTTCGACCGATTTCATCACTTTGTTCACGAAGTCACATGTCAGTTTACAAATTCCGATAAGTGGTGGTGTCGGATACTTCAGATGCCCTCTGCCAACGTTCTTTATCAGCCCGTACACTCCCTCAGTCGGATTGGAGACTTGCAGTAGCACCTTGCATTGCTGGCACAGGATATGTGAATTTCAAGAAATTAGGAAAACGCAAAGCATATGTTTACGTTTACACCACCGCTGCCGCTGGCTGCAAACGTTGTTGCATCCAGGAGCCGCGACACCACCTTCCCGTTTTCTCTTATCTCTTGTTTTTTTTTTTATTTCCGCCTTTCAGCCCGCGGTACCTTTGCCATTGGTTCCGGTTGTTTCCGAACGCTGTCGCATTGCGGTGTCGTGCGTTGCCCCGTAATGCCATGTGGTATTGATGTTCGTTGTCATGAAAAGCACGTGCATGGCCGCTGTAGTCATTTGCGGAACAGCACACAGACTCAAACTTACCTCAGCAAAACATGCGGAGACAAAAAAAGTGCCGAAAAGCGGCTGGTGGACGACGACAAGGGTTTATTTTAAACAAATATACATGGCAGCCAACACGCACGTTGAGAGCCACTCATCGGGACAAAGTGAGGCGGGTCGTTTTCGAAAGAGCTATGGTAGACAAAAAAAAAAGGGGGGGGGGGGTAAACGCTTTGCTATACTCATCTATGTTTACATTTTTACGTTATTTTTTATTGTTGTTTTGTTATGCCTCCAGCTTGTGCGCCCAACTTTTGGCTTCCCTGTCTACTTCCAATTTGTACCGACCATAAAACCATCCGTTTTGGTCTTTTTTGATGTTAGCCGCTGTACAGGCAATGGCGAATCTTGGCTGCACACCAACGCGCTTGTCTTCTGGCAGTCTCCATCACATGATTCTGTCATCTATTACTGTTTCTTTTTTTCTACTATGTATTGTCGACAAAGGCACCTGTGCTCGCTCCAAGGAAGGCACGTGTATTCGACTGCCCTACAGCAGCCGTAGTTTTGCGTGCTACTACGTGTGTAAATATGAAAACGTGGTTATCATTTGATTCGGCCGTCTCGAAAAAAACTGGGGAAGCGAATGTCTCGCATGAATAATATAGCTTCAGTTTATCCCGCCATTCCGTGGTTTTGTTGCTTGAATTAAATAAAATTGGAGTTGTAGTCTATTATTGTCAGCTTCATTCTTCGAGATATTAGTCACCCCAGTGATCGGCCTTATATATATATTTGTTGATATTGTCCTACTAAAACCTGTCAAGATATTTGCAAGCCACTTCTAATGAATATATACTTCCCAGCGGCCGTGGGAGTACAATACACCGGCACAATGGAAGATGAACGAGCAATTTCGTTCCCATTTTTAGGAGCGAAGCTCCTTAGACCGGCACTCCGCCGTAGCCGTCGCCGTTGAAGCTTCCTGGCACGGTGCCAGCTGTGGCGCCTCCCCCTCACGCGGGGGGGATAAATGACCTTTATGAGCGCTGGAACGCGGATGGCGTCAGCAAGATGCGCAAAGCGCGAGAGTACGAACGCATGCGAAACGGAGGCAGATTAGTCTCCCTCTCCGTCTTTCTTCGACTCTGCCCTCTCCCCATCAAACCGCCGAACACGTGAAACCATCGCTCTACCCTGTCGTCCACCCAGTGGATGGTCCGTTGCCTGGACAGTGAAACACCGCGCGCGCCGAACGCCGCGTGCGTCCCATTTCTAAGGAGCTTCGCTCATCGGTTGTATTCGTACACGGAACTGATAGCTTTTTGTGTGTCCGTCGTAATTGGGAATTTAAGTTCGTACTATTCTGCCAGTTTTTCACTCATGAATTACACGTCTTCTTACTGGAGTCAACGCAGTGACTTTATATTGTCACGTGGTCGTGACGTTGACAAAAGAATAAGTCTGAGGGTCAAAGAAGAATTTCTTTATTTGGCCAAACTTCTGGCCAGAAAAGTGAAAGTCAGACTACAGCAATACACACTGGCTCTGATAGCGGCGAACAGAGCGTCGGCCGTCGATAATCTGATCCGCGGTAACGCGCGTCGGCATTTATAGACGATTTTCCACAGCTGGTTTGTTTAATCCAAACTAGATGGCGCCACTACTGCGCCGTGGCCGTCTCCTACCGCGGCCGTCTCCGTGCCATGGCCTTTGGCAGCGCTGCTCAATATGTCTCCATCCGCGCCGCGTCGTCTGCTCGGCGTCCTCATAGCGTCTGTGCGCGCGCGACTAAAAACGAGCAGACGGCAACGCCGGTAAAGTCAACATGGCGACACCTGTGGATGCAGTTCCCTTCCGCCTCGAATTTATCACGTCGTCGTTCTGCACTGTGTGGCCAGTAAGTGCGTAACCTACGCATTTATATGCTTTATATTTACGTCCTCAAGCGTTGAGAGCGATGTATAAGTCGGCATTTTGCAGTGTTTTCAAGATTCCTTCTCAAATTCTCGGAGACAAGGCTTAGCAGGCATGGCTAAACAAACACAGCTAATCTCAACAATAAAGACAGAACATACCTGACACTTTGTCTCCAGCGTGAGATGACACGAAGCGATAGCTGATTTCACCATTTATTTATTACGGTGAAGACAGTGGGTGAGTAGCAAGCGCGAGTTCGGATCGAAGCGGGCGGTCGCGTCTGCATGGGTGCTGCCATGTTTGGCTTCTAGCCCCACCGCTGGCGCTTACGGCCACGGCCCACCCGGCCGCTTCGCTGGCCCAATGCGTTGGCTGGGGCAACTGGCTGGGGGAAGGCCTGTTACGGTCACGTGATCAAACATGGCAGCGCCCGTGCTCCGCTGCGGAAAATCGTCTATACACGCGGCGTCGAACATTCGAGGGTTATCGCTGGGGGCCGAGTTTCTTCCAGAATATACTCAGCTGTTCGCGTTTGCGCGCTCAAGCCGAAAAGATAGTCCGGAAACTATCTAGAATTATTTCAGACATTTTGGCGCCGATTGCGCCAGGCAGTATCTACCCGCGCGATACACCGGGAACATAAAACATAGAAAGGAGCGTGTGTGGCAATATGTCGGCCTTCGAAAATTCATGGTTTCTAAAGTTTTCATCACACAACACACTCGCCTTCTCATCAATAAAACTTCAGTGGCCTGGGCCACCACTTGCCGGCAGCTTGCTTTAGCGCAGGCAAGAAATACACGTCTTCACGACTAAATATCAGAGAGTAGACAGCCATTTATTTAAAACTAGATGCAGGTTTGCAGACTGGCCATGGAGGCTCCCTAGTGTCGGGGAGTCGCCTAGATTCCAAACTAGAGTAAGGCCCAACAATCCCAAGGCGAGGAAAACGAGAGAAAGAAGCGACGAGCGGTCGCCACACTCTTTCCTATTTGAATACCGCCAGAAGGCTCACAATACGCAGTCACACTCACAATAAGTTCTGTTATGCAGAGAATGCAGAAGTTTTCCATTGTCTTACCGTCACTGAATTGGCTATTTCATGTAGATTGTCCGACTTCAGTAGATCAAGCAATTCATCGATCAATAACGCTTTATTTCAGTTCATCTTAATCACCAACACTAATCAGAGATGACGGGATGATAGTTAAGTGTATAATGCAGTGCGGCACACAAAGATAATTCGGAAATTGTTCAATGCTATTTTTAATAGTAATTTATTTCAGTGCCCTAAGGACCAGATAGGGCATTAAAATGGGGGGGGGGGGGGGATACAATATTGCCAACCATGCTCCTTTCTTCATATTGTCGTGTTACCGGCCCATTACATTGTAACTGCTGCGTTGCGCAAAGCATGCCCGAACGACTGGGAACTACCTAGATAATCTTAGAACCTTCCGAAGAGATTACGTGCACAACGCGAACATTAGAGCTGGTTCTGGAACTTACGCGGCCGCTAGCGATAACGCTGGAATCTTCGATGATACATGTATAATAGCCGCCGCGCTTGACCGCTTGTCAGTTTTATCGACGGCCGACACTCTGTTCGCCGCTATCAGTGTATACACTGTGTATTGCTGTAAATTGAGTTTCAGTTCCCGGGCCACAAGTTCGGCCAAAAAGAGTTTCATCTTGGACGCGCCGCCTGCTACCTTCGTCAACGCCACGACCCCGTGACATTATCAAGAAACATGTGAATACAAAAGGGGGGTGAACATGTACAGGCGGCATTGAACACGGAAACAAAAAGTAATCTTAAATAACGTATCTGTTCTGTTTTAGAATTCCTAGTATCGTCGTTCTCGTAAAGTTGTTTAAGTAGTGTAGACAGCGACATATGAGAAATAGTAATAAGTGTAACAACTCTGAGGAACCAAACGAAATTGGGGGGACCCTTAAGCTTCGCCTTTAAGAGTTGAATGCGATAGCGATGTCCTGTCCCTAGCGCGTACTTCGACCACTTAGTGCATACTCTGTAATGGGTAGCATGCTTTAAACCACGAGCAACTATGCGCGTTAAATGTTCTCGCACTTGCTATGCACCCACTACGTGGTCTTAAGAGAATAGGCGCAGTAATGTGTGCGCCTTTTGTAATGGGTGGCCGGCTTTAAACCACGATGTCTTTATGATATTCATATATTTTGACACCCGATGGCAATATACGCTTGTGCCACGCAATTTTACTGCGATATTACATGCTGTATTGTGTCGCCTGTATATAGGGCGCGGGTGTTTGTAAAGCATGAAAGTTATTTTCACAGCATTTCCACTCGTCATGATTCACTTCGTGGAAATACGAATCGTTTATTATTTATTTTATTTGCGTCTTTCTAGATTTTTCGGTCACGGACAAGATGATGATTTTTTCGCTCACAACCAACGACGCCGACGGCGACGCCGACGCCGGAATTTCTGCGAAACGAGCTCTTTAACTCTGTCGCGTTAAAAGGTGCGAATATATGCAGGACGCAAAACACAACAGTAATGATAATGTTGCATTATAAAATTATAGGCTGGAAGATGCGCTTTACCTAATTATTTGGTTCCACGTACTCCAGTTTGCTCCAGTTAGGTTCTGGTTAGGAGAAATATAAAGTTCTCATTCCTACCCTTCATAACTGCTTGTTGAACGCCTGTAATTAAAGCCAGCCCATCTTGCGCAAAGCGCAGCCCTTGTAAACCTCACTAGCAGCCAGGATTGCCACCGCTGGCTTACTTTTCGCCAAATTGGCCTATTGGAAAGGCCCGTGGCGACCTGAAATTATGAGTGGCGACATGGCGAAATTTTGGCGAATTTTGGCTTAGGTCTCGACTGAGTTATACATTCTATGCTCATTGTCTTCCCAACGAATGAGCGACAACATTTTGACTGTTTTTCTTGGTTTCAGACCCACCAGTAGAAGGTGCACTTTACGCGCAACTTAGTAAATCTGTCCTGTGTCTCGTGTTTATCTCCTCAATTCATCTAGATCCCCGAGGTACGGGTGCGTCCCCCAGCAATCTCCCAGCAAAATCGAAGTCAGCGGACCACTTCGCGTGCCGCGAGGCGGCGGTGTTAGACTAAGTTCTTGAGGTGGTTTAAGCTTCTCTAAACTTTTGCTTCTGAAGTGGCTAGACGACAGTTAGGCCGAGCGTTCCGACCACAGCTCCAACTTTTCTGTATAGCTTATCGACTTTTTCACTGCTGCAGTATGCCCTAATTCGGTATGTAGAGTTTAATTTTCTTATTTACATACCTTTCGGACAGACCAAGAAGTCGGCTTCTCTGGGCAGCCCTCAGAAAGTGCACTGAGGCGAATGTGCAGCGTAAGCTTGAGCGTAGAGAAAGCGTGGTGCGGGTATTGCGAATGTTGCGCAGTACTTTCGAAGAAGTTATTTCCGTTAGGTTGTTCGATTATTGGACATATGGTTATATGCAGGAAGGCTGCGCACGCCGTCTTTTTCTTGTTGTAGTGACTGCTTCGCTCTGTATTAGCTACAACTGATACCAATTCCGCCCCATGCTTTTGTTATGAGACGCTAGCGTTTAGGGACGCTGTCGGTGTATGCCCTTTCTCAGCGCTCACCCCAGGAGCCATCATGATCCTGACACTTCCGATCTCAAAATGCCGCAGGGGAGGAAGTTCTTCGCCGAATCGCAGCGAACTATCCTGGCGCTTCCAGCATTGACCAATAGTGTCCCTTCCGTGAAACCCGGTAATACCCGTGCTACACGGGCGCAGAAAATGACATTCGGCACTGAAGGCATTCAGTTCCCGAATGACATTTTTTTCGGCTGAGCTGCTACACGTCCAAACTGAATGACATTTGACTTGATGATGTCGATCACATTTTCTTCTGTAGTCAGCAAATTGTAGAGTAGTAATAAAAAAATAAACATGCGTTTACAAGCTTGATATACCTCCGAGAATAATTAAATGTAGAAATAAGCATATTACGCTGCCGTTAGCTTTAGCTCGTTGCTTTGTTTCACGACGTTGCAACCGACCGTAGCAGACTACTCGGATCCACAGCGCAAAAAGAAAATGGCGCCTGTCGCATTCAAAGTACAGCGTCTACCAGCTGAACATGTTCGTCTAGTGATTAGTGTAAATAAAAGACGCGAAAAGTTTCTTTCCAGCTGAATAGGATGTCATTTTATATAATTTAGGTATATCGCACTTCGTCAGCTGCGCCGTCGAGAGTATGCATTTCTCAGTCGAATGAGTTTTGGCGATGGCATTTGGTTACGAATGGCATTTTGGCGAATGCCATTTCGTTTGTCCATGTGGCATCGCGCAAATGGCATTAAATCTGAAGGCATTAGGAAGTAAATGCCATTTTCTCTGCCCGTGTGCACGGTTATAAGTGCATCGGGATTTTGTACCTATAGGGATATTTATGGCCAAGAGGCGGATACATGACGTGTGTGCAATAAAACATTATTTATTCAGGTATTTTTTCTACTGTACTTCGCGTGAGCGTGTGCAATAAAAACAATACGTCCCAAGGACCCATTTCTGGTACCGAGGCGTCACACAAGGTACGGAAAAAAGAGTACGAGACTGCTACGTTCCTCTGCGCTTCAATAAGTTGCCTCCAAGTGTACTGCGCACCCGGACTAAACATAAATTAAAAAAAGGTTCTCAGGCGAATGATTTATTTATCGTCGTAAGTGAAGTGGTTGTTCTCTTTCCCGTGCTGTTTTTATTTTATTTCATTTTGTCATATAAGCAAATGTACAACTTCAACGATTGCTCTTTTCCGCTGCTGCCAGGCACTGCCGCTCAAGCCCTATGTGGCTTTGGCAGTCCTGATATGTGTACTGCTTTCTGATGAAATGAGCAATAAAGATTATTATTATTATTATTATTATTATTATTATTATTATTATTTTTATTATTATTGCTATATAACATTTTTACACCGTCTATCCGTTCATGTATTATATGCCTGAGACGCATCGGATTGATGCGTGCAGATCTAAATTACTACAGGAAATGGACAGTGACGTCCGGTATCCATATTGGTTCATACTAAAAAATGTATAAGAATCACTAGTTAGACTTCTGTCGTGTTACCTTAAGCAATTCTTTAAATTGAAATATGGGGACATAAAACTGTCGACAAACAACGCTTTCGCGCTTTTCAGCCAAGGTTTACCACACTTTCATTTTTGAATCGGGCGCACTCCGATGGAAGGATATCATCAGCGTTCCATTCATAATGGGTGGTTATGAAGTGAACTCATCCAAACCCATCTCACGGCTGCAGGGGTGTAGCCAGAAATTTTTTTCGGGGGGGGGGGTGGGGCACCTCCTTGATTTCGGGGAGGGCACCTCTTTGAAGTGGGCATTTTTCGCTATGTCTGCCACGACGAAAAAAAATTTCGGGGGGGGGGGGGGCACGTGCCCGGTGTGCCACCCCCTGGCTACGCCACTGCACGGCTGGTCGGAAAAGCAGGCGCACAAAGCACTCCCACGGTGAAGCGGGCGATGCGACTGGCTTTGAAAAACATCAATATAATTTATGGGTTGTGGATGGTACCGTATTCTACGGGGCTTTACATAAGTTGAAATTTTTGTCACTAGGTATGCCACACATATGGCGACTTTTCTGGCGAAACCTGATGAAAATGGCGACTTTTGGTGACTTTTTGCACATCATTTGGCGACATTGGCTCGAAAGTCAGTGGCAACCCTGCCAGCAGCTGCAACAAAGGCAGTTGAAGTACATCATACGCAAGGTAACTTCATTATACTCGCTAAATCAATTGAGAATAGACGCTTGAGAAACCTTGCTGATGAAAACAGACTGGTCAGGCGCTTACGTGTACATCCACTGCAGCCTCGATGGCAGAGGACTCGATCAATCTGATAAACGTACCACGGGCACCAATAGGTAAAAAACGCCGCCGTGTTTTAAAGGTGTGACCACACCTGCTTGCGCCCACAAAAGGAATATGTGCACGCAGAACGTGAATAGTATATATATTGAAAATAAAATTAGGCAAGAGCACGCGCGTCGTCAGTACTTCGAAACTCCCACTCTGTGCCAACGAGTCACGAAATGCGCTGACACAACGCCGAGGTCGAAGGAACTGAGTCTGAGTACAGTCTTTAGATGAGAAGCGTCGGAGGTTGCACAACCGCATTTGAAGGCCCCGAAGCATTAAAACAAAGCCGTGTCATCGCGAGGTCCGGCGTTCGTTTTCAGTGTGGGTGCTTCCAGTGGCTTGGTCCTTCCGGTCAACACTGCGGAGCGAACGAGCATTATTTTAGAATAGCTCTGCTAAGATTCAAACATGAGCGAGCGTGAAGCTTTAGGAGATCGTGCGACACAAAATAAGCATGCCGCCTTCATCGCTCCCCTGATAGGAATTGTTAAGAATATTTTTAGGAATATCGTTGGTCATGTGACAACGCAAAAAAAGGAACTTAATTTTAACGAAGAAAACCCCTTTCTGCTCTGATTGCAGCGACACGCAATGATTATTTTCGGCACTGGAAGTGACGGCTGGTCATGTGACAGTGACGACAGTGGCTGTGCGCATAGGCGTGCGCACGAGGGGGGGGCAGAGGGGGCGGCCGCCCCCCCTAGTCACCTAAGAAGGGGGGGCGCAAAGTCTGTCTTATCCATTGACTTAATAGGGAAGGGGGGCGCTGCGACGAGCCTTCGCCCCCCCCCCTGAAGGGAAACCCCTGCGCACGCCTATGGCTGTGCGTAATGATTGGCTTGACTCCCGCCAAGTCGCAACCAAACAAACGTTCCTGTGGCCCCCGTTAGGCCGCTATATGGTGCGGTAAAAATCATGAAAAAAAAGACACATTATGTATACATGATCAATTACAGAAGGCTCTCTGTTACTTAAGTATCATATTTTGCAAAGAATGGCCACGCGACGTTCGGCGCGCTGCGCAACAGCCACGACGAGTCGAGCCTTCCGGTACATCTCTACAAGAGGACTGCGGTGATTGGTAGCAGCCAGTGACGTCACTAGCTGAGTGAAAGGACAAAGAGAGCGTCTGCTCTCGTTGTCTGCTCGGGTATTCAGCTTTGAAAACTGAGTTAAGTTCCAGTGCCTCAACATGTAGTAAAATATACAGGTTGTCCCAGCTGTCACGCAGCATGATTTAAAAAAAAGGAGGAACAGCGTTACGCAAAGCAGGCCTAGTGCATATTGTTCCCAGTATGCTGTAGTAGCAGATACTAATTTTTTTGTTAATGAGAATTAGTCATAATTATAATCGTCACTCCAGAAGTTCTCACCTAATTATCAACATGTCAATGAAGCAGATGTGGGCATGGTGAAATGGCATCTGTCTGTGCTACTTTAAACAACGTACTAATTGCGTGCTGATTTTTTCCCGTTTATCAAGAAAGCCCGCGAAATATGAAAAATAACAGGTGACTGCGCTCCCACCCCCAAAAGAAAGCAGCGCCCTCTAATAAGTTTACTGTAAGCAACCGCTTTGCCTCTTTTAAATGCGAATGCATTTCATAGTCGGGCTTTGTCAGGCATCCGGCGTCGTGCGGCGTTGGCATTGTCCACGGAGGAGGAGGAGGAGGATAGGTTGAGGAGGCGAGCGCCGGCAGGTGTTAGATGTGAAGCATTTTATGGCGAAGCTTAATCCGGTGGTGGTGGTGTGCGGCGTGACCAAACTTACTGCGCATGCGCAAACCCTTTAAAAAAATAAAAATAAACCTCCTCTCTCCCTCTCTCTCCTCTAGGCATCCCTCCCCGCGGCAACCACACCCCCTCACTGCGCATGCGCCTCCCCTCCTCTCTCCCCCTGCTACGCTCCCCCTCTCTCCTCTAGGCATCCCTGCCCGCGGCGTCCACACTCCCACTGCGCATGCGCGTCCCACCTCTCTCTCCTCTCCTACGCTACCCCTCCCTTCTCTAAGCATCTCTGCCCGCAGCGTCCACACTCCCACTGCGCATGCGCGCCCCCTCTCTCTCCTCTCCTACGCTCCCCCCCCCCTCTCTCGCCTCGCGACGCCGACACAGGCAGCGTCTGCTGGCGACTTTCTTGGTTGAAAAAACCGACTGCTCGCGCTGCACAACCGTTCACTGGCCACCCCGTATATATGGCAATGGATCTTGACCTCCAAGGTGGTGCCGGTGGGAGATTTCTCCTGTGCGTTGTTGAACAATAAAAATTCGCAGCGTGCGCGTTAACTAAAAGCGGACTGCGAGTCTCTGTGTCCAGTCGGAGTCTTCTGTCTCTCATTGCACATTAGCAGCGATTGGCATGTTCCAGTAGGAAACACCGCTCCATCGCTGCGTGCTTTAAGCATCCCCAGTTTTCTCTTCTGCGCAACGCTGCGATGAGCGCCAGCGTCAACGCCGCCAACAGTGTAAGCGTTAGCGCCCGCTGCTTCACATCTACACATGGTTCCCTTTAGCGGAAGATGGTGTAATTTTTTATCTCTCCGCTCTCACTCCCTCTCCCATAGCAACAGCTGCGGGCGCGCGCGCTTATCCTCGCCCCTAGCCACCGGAGCAAGTGGTGCGGGTGGAGTAGTGGAGAGTGAGTGGAGAGGAGGAGCGCGCTCTGACGCGTGAGGGCGCTCGCATCGCGGGAGCTGGGCGGAGCTATATATATAAAAATAAAATAAAAAAAGCAAAAAAAAAAAGGCGCTGCGCCGTGCTCCCGACCGGGCTGCAGAAATTAGGCGCCTTTTCCTTCTTCGAACCACAACCACCATATATAAATGGAGTGAAGCGCGCGCGAAATGCATTCGCATTTCCTCACGATTCCCTTCGGGGAGGGGGGGGCATTTTTTTCGTTGCCAGCGACAGCGTTCCGCTCATTGGCAAGGGTGCAGGTCGGGCGCCAACATACTACGTCGCAGTTTTGCAGAGATTCCTTCCTCTCAGTTCTACGTCACTATAGTTATCCTTATCTCACGGCCAACTGTTCTCATTTGTAACACCGCCGGCGCACTGTTCTGATTACAGCCGGACTGTGTAAGATCAAAGCGGCGCGTTTCTTCGGACGAGAAGTGGCAGGTAGCGCCATTCATATTCTTTTTCTTTCTGCATTTTTTTCGTTGACACTGGCTACTTCTCAGTGAGCATGTTTGAGGGTGCTGCGTACTGATGAGCGCATCAGTGTAGTCACGTGTCATCTTTCATATTTCGCGGGCTTTCTTTATTAATGGGAAATGAGCACGTAATAAGTACGTTGTTGAAAGTAGCACAGAAAGATGTCATTTCAACATGCCCACATCTGCCTCATTGACATATTGATAATTAGGTGAGTACTTTTGGAGTTAGGAATTTAATTATGACTAATTGCTTAATTTCCATTAACGAAAAAAAATTAGCAACGGCTACTACAATATCCTGGAAACAAAAAATTGAAGGACACTTTGTACATTCCAAAGTGTGTTCGGCGAAAGCTTGTGGCCATTTGACTGACTATACCATGTCTTTATTCTTTTACACTCACAGTGGGATAACAGACAAACCGCATGTGTGCGTCTTTTCTTTAATTTTTTTGCCGCAAATCGCACCGAGACTGACACTAATCTACCTCCGTTCGCATGCGTTCGTATTTTCTCGTGCTTTGCGCATCGTGCAGACGCTATCCGCGTTCGAGCGCTTAAATTGACGGACACTTTGTAAATTCCAAAGTGTGGTCCGCGAACGCCTGTATCCATTGAGGCGGGGTCGGTGAGAATGGAACGCGATGCGCGCGTCTCTTTCCTTGCATGATTGGAAACGCTGGGCACAGCGGCGCTACGCAAGCAAAGCGCGAGCGCTGTAGAGTCCAACGCGACCGGCGTCCGTTTGCGCGCCCCGCTGGCCCCCTGGCAGCGTGCCAGGGCTCGGACGGACGGACACTGGGGAAAGACGGACGGACATGGCTCAGTATATTGAACAATAATTGTAGTTTCACGAGTTGCCTCCTGCTGTCTTGCTACGGTGGACGCTCACCAATGTCACCTTTTCCTGTCCTCGAAACTACAATTTAGAAGTAAATACCTGGGCCAAGTAATTGTTGTGAAACCCTTACATGGCGGATAGCAGCACACTGGAAGACCTCCTCCTCCTTTGGGCACCGGCACCCGTGATGCCGGGTCCATCAGCGGCGACGTCATCGAGTGGCGGTGGCGGCGAGAGCGTGGACGACGAAGAGGCCCGGCGCTCTGTCTTGCCCACAGTGCGCTCCCCCTTCGCTGCCCAGCCGGCGGATGAGGCAGTGGCGCACTGGTGGTGCAGCCTCTCCACGTATTCGCACTCTACGTGGGCGTCCCGGTTCGGGCCCCCAGCGTACAGATGGCAGCAGGCACATGGCGGGATCCTGCCAAGGGTACAACACAGCCGAGTACACAGTTATATATTTGTAGCTTTCGCCCCAATAGTGCCTCTTAGGATTAGGTAGCGGTAGGTTAGTTCAGTTCAGTACAGTTTATTTTAACACCAAAGGAAGACAATAGAACAATCAAAAGAGTGATGTAGGGTGAAAGCAAAAACGAGTAAAGCTTGACGAAGGCTTTCACCTCTAACGCATAGCAATAGCCAGATTAAATTATTACTCTCCACGCACTGTTAAAACACGTCTGTGAGAATTCAAGTACGAGCAGAGTTACAGGCATTTGTCGCGCGCAAACGCCTCTTTTTCTCTCCTTTCGTTGCAACGAGTGCGCTGAAAGCTAAGTTGGGTCGAAGACAGAGGTTCAGGAAGGTACGCGCGTCATCACTTTGACAAAGCCCTTTTATTGCGATAGCAATTACATGGACACTCTCGGCTGATGTTTGCCGTCATGTCCCGTATATGTATATATATATATATATTATATATATATATATATATATATATATATATATATATATATATATATATATATATATATATATAGGGGAACAAAAGAGAGTACGACGCACGTTAGTTTTGCAGGGTATATTTTCTGACGTTTCGGCTGGTGAACCAGCCTTTGTCAAAGTCCGGTCCACCAGCCGAAACGTCAGAAAATATACCGTGCAACACGAACGTGCGTCGTACTCTCTTTGGTCCTTATTCTACCGGGGCCAGCGTTATTTCACTGCTGCAACTATATATATATATATATATATATATATATATATATATATATATATATATATATATATATATATATATATATATATATATATATACATATATATATAGATATATATATATATATAACAGAGAGCGGGGGCGACAAACGCCGCTGAAGCGGACATCAAACGAGCCGGCCCTCCTCCGTCGCTCCGACGCGTACGCGATAAGATCCCCCCTGCCTGTTCGACGAGCCGGGGAATACTCAAGGAGAGAAAACGCCCCGCGCGTCTTTAACAAGCGCGGAAAGAGGCGACGGGGGCAGGGGGGGTGTCCTTCATGCAGCCACTGCGACCTTCGGTTTTACGAGCGCGGTCGTCGCTGGCGCACGCGTTATCTCGCAATCTCAGCAGCCGACAGCGGGCGGCTGGCTCCTACGTGCTCTGCTTTCAACGCGAGGACATAGTGCGAACAGTGTCCCTGGAGCGGCCGTATGCTCTTAAACCAGCATTTTGTAGAGTTGCGTGAGATCGGATCCAAAAGAGTTAGCTGCCAGCCTTACTTCGATTAACATTAGAATTTGTTGCTATCGCATTCACTGCTTCACCCTTGCGGTGAAACTGTGACTTTTTTGTTTTCTTAGAACGCGCGACTTAGTTTCAGCATGATGGCGAGCGAGCACGCGCGGCGTACCTTGGGGGCCGCGGTAACTATGGAGCTCACGATGCTCAGGTGAGCCATTGGCTGCGGACTACGTGTTTATGGCGTGGTCATTTGGGTTTACGGCATCAGTGGTCGAGATAGCGATCACTTTTTAGTTCAATTTGAGGTTTAATCGTAAATTCCAGGCCGCCTGCTGCGCTGTAATGTTTGGCTCACATCTTCTCAGGAGGCTCGACTACAGTGAACAGCAACGTTTTTTGCCCATGCTGAAGCAGCGCTGTAGGGCTCCTTTAAGCTGCCACTGCGGGTTCTTTACAGCACAGGCTGGCCTTCCAATGGGTGTGGATTTTCCGGTAAGTTTAATATCCACCTTGGCAGACAGCATAATGATAATTAAAACTTAATAACGAAGGGAACTATTAAGAAACGCAACCATACTTCAGGACATGAAATGCTTCTCCTAGCTCCCTACGGTCACAGGGCATCGCACCCACCATAGACTGGGAAACGTGTTTGCGTGGAAACCGTGTTGCTACCGTGCTCTGAGCACCCGAACAGCCACAACAGCCATGTTATGTCATCAGGCTGCACAGCCTGCCACCTTTTCCATAAAGCACAAGATTCACTTCGTGTCATGCTTCGTGGGCGGGGTTTATTCCGTTCCACCATCTTGCGGAAAAGGGTTCACCGGGCAAATCAGCCGGTGGCTTAAGAAGAGATTAAACCACCATCACAACACGGCGAGCACATGGCGATTCATGGGCGTGCAAAAAATTACCTGCCGCCATTGCGGGCGCGTCTCATCCTTGGTCATGTGACGCTCCGTGTAAACATAGATCGCACTCAGCCGCGAGAATGTGCAGCAGCATGCAATAGCCAGAGAAGGCAGCAAGCGTGTTAGTGTCCAAACAAGATACGGAGTGAAATTACTTGACGTGTCTTTTCCCGCCTAATATATCCATGCGCGTCCATAGCACGGTGTGATTTGTGCAAGCAAACCTGGCATGCTTACGCGCGATAAGGAGGCAGAAAGTTAGGTGGATGAATGAGATTAAGAAGTCTGCGGGGATAAAGGGGTCGCTGCAAGCACATGACCGGGCTGTTTAACAAAAAAATGGTAGAGGCTTTTGCCCTGCAGTGGCCGTACTCAGACTCGTGATGATGGAGCCTGCTTTTCCGTTGCCTCCCATACTCTTTGCCGTGCTGTAATGAGCTCTGTTGTACAACTCGCTTAATCTCGAATGTTTTTTATCAGCCTACCTCATGCCCACCGCAAGACGAAGGCGCCTCCCAGTGATCTCCAACTCACCAGGCCCTGCGCAAGCTGATTCCGTACTACGTATCCGAATTTCATAATTTCCTACTTCCACCAAACCTTCTGCCGTCCTTTACCACGCTTCTCATTTCTTGGTAGCCATTGCGATATTTTTTTTCTCCCTTCATTTTCTCCCTCCACGCGCAGTGGAGGACGCGCCTTGCGGAAGCTCCGTACGCCGCCACTGGTGAAACTAACCGGAACAAGGATGAAACTTATCTCTCTGTTAGGGCAGAGGGACCCGTTCGGCGGCTGTGCCGCCAAGTGCCGCATTTGCGGCTTGGGAATCATGCTATCCGAGCCCGTGATGGTGCGTGCCGGTTGCAATCTCCATGAACATGTCGGGAATCAGATATTTTCTTCTTTTATGCTCGTGGGCTTCGGAGAGGTCGACTCTCGTCCCCACGACCTGGACGTCGAGTACTATGCATTGTCCATCCCTTGATAGCACGAGATCTGGAATCCTGGTTCCCTGCGATGTCTTGTAATGTGGTTGTTCTCTGACCTGCCACTCCTTTCCCGAAGTCTCTTAGCCAGGTGCCTCAGTATGCAGTTGTGTCGCTCTATCCTCTGGTGGTGAGTTCGATGACACTTCTGTAGGACATGACCTAGGGACTCTTCCGTGTCGCATCCTGCACGGCATTTCTTCGGCGCATCCTGGCCACGCTTCAGCCGGTTCAGGTTGGGGATGGCGGCGATGTGGAATCGGATGAGGTCGACGTATTCCCTTCCTTTAAGAAAAGTAGTTCCCTCACCGATCCATGCCGTCGATCCCCGAGCCACCGAACAACGGGCCAAGGGTCTGCCATCGAAGCTCCCATGAAGTGTCTTTGTCCGATGCTTACGGGCCGCAGCAGTGCTTCCAATGACATCCCCCTTGTAGACGGCTAAGCCTTCTGCCTGTCTTACTGCTTTCCTGACGAAGTCCTTGGTTGCCGCTACCGAACATGGATAGTACTCACTGAATATTAGGGAATTTAGTTGCCGTAGTCTCATCGCAGGAATCACCGTGCTGAGGCACATTACGCCCAGTCCACCTTCTGGGATAGGGGCGTAAAAGAAGCCGAGCGTCACATCCATTGGGAGATTGAGCCATCTCAGCGTAGCCCTAATCATCATCTCAAGCATCTTGAGGAGCTTCGAGGACACTGGTCCCAAGACCAGTCGGTGAATTAGCCTTGGTATCGGATAGTGTCGTAAGGCCACCATCTTTTGCTGCGGCTTCAACGGTGCTTTAGATAGACGTGTGAGTAGTGTCTTGAGATCCCCACGCACTGTGTTGTTGTTTGCCACAGTGCCGTCAAAGCGAATCCCAAGGTATTTCCACACTGTGGTGTGGGCGGTCACTGCAATCGGGTTTTCACCGATGGTATAGACATGCTGCGTTTCAACTTTCGCCTTCTTATCCCGTCCGCTGGGCAAGATAGTGAGAGTCCGGGATTTTGTGGCGTTGGCCTCAAGGCCCCGTTAACTCAGATACACGTCCAGCAGGTCCAGTTGACGCTGTAGCCCAGCCCTGGTACTGGCTGTCAGAATGATGTCGTCTGCAAAGGCCATTGCGGACACGGCGAGTCCTTCGCTTTCAAAGGCGATATGGGCGGGTTGAGCTTCGAAAAAAGCCCCCCACCTCCCCGAAGGGAATCGTGAGGAAATGCGAATGCATTTCGCGCGCGCTTCACTCCATTTATATATGGTGGTTGTGGTTTGAAGAAGGAAAAGGCGCCTAATTTCTGCAGCTCGGTCGGGAGCACGGCGCAGCGCCTTTTTTTTTTGCTTTTTCTTGTTTTTTTTAATTTTTTTATTTATTTTTTTTAATTTTTTTTTCATATATAGCTCCGCCGAGCTCCCGCCGCAGACCGCTTTTAGTTAACGCGCACGCTGCGAATTTTTATTGTTCAACAACGCACAGGAGAAATCTCCCACCGGCACCACCTTGGAGGTCAAGATTCATTGCCATATATACGGGGTGGCCAGTGAACGGTTGTGCAGCGCGAGCAGTCGGTTTTTTCAACCAAGAAACTCGCTAGCAGACGCTGCCTGTGTCGGCGTCGCCAGGCGAGAGAGGGAGAGGGGGGGGAGCGTAGGAGAGGAGAGAGAGGTGGGGTGCGCATGCGCAGTGGGAGTGTGGACGCTGCGGGCAGAGATGCCTAGAGAAGAGAGGGGGGAGCGTAGGAGAGAAGAAGAGAGGTGGGACGCGCTTGCGCAGTGGGAGTGTGGACGGCGCGGGCAGGGATGCCTAGAGGAGAGAGGGGGGGAGCGTAGCAGGGGGAGAGAGGAGGGGAGGCGCATGCGCAGTGAGGGTGTGGTTGCCGCGGGGAGGGATGCCTAGGGGGAGAGAGAGGGAGAGAGGAGGTTTTTTATCTTTATTTTTTTTGAAAGGGTTTGCGCATGCGCAGTAAGGGCGGTCACGCCGTACACCACCACCGCCGGATTAAGCTTCGCCATAAGATGCTTCACATCTAACACCTGCCGGCGCGCACACCTCCTCAACCTACCCTCCTCCTCCTCCCTCCTCCGCGGACGACGCCAACGCCGCACAACGCCAACGCCGGATGCCTGACATAGCCCTGACTATGAAATGCATTCGCATTTAAAACTCGTCCAGGACCAGGTTAAAGAGGAAGGGCGATAGGGGGGTCCCCCTGCCTTACGCCTCTAGAAGGGTGAGCCACCTTGGTGTGCGATCCACAGGTGAGCACTGTGGTGGCCCGGGAATAGAAGTCGGCAATATACCGGCAAAATTCCTCCGAGAACCCCCTTCCGCCGCAGACCGTGAACAATCGCCGGGTGCGCTACTCGGTCGAAGGCCTTCGCCACATCCACTGATGCCATCGCCAAATGCCTCAATTTGTGTTTTGCCTCGTCAATGAGAGTTTGTAACAGCAGCAGGTTTTCGGCACAGCCATCCGCAGGTATAAAGGCTCTCTGCCGGTAATCGAGCTTCACGCTGGCCATCAGACGTCGGACAAAGACCTTGTGCAGTAGTCGTGTGAGGACATGAGATACCGTTATAGGGCGGTGAAGAGATGCTGTTGACGCCCCTGGGACCTTCGGGATGAAGAATGTCCGTGCGTTGCAGAGTATTAGTGGGAGACGCTTTTGCATTATTAAGAGGTTTAGCAACACTCTCAATAGGATCGATGGACATGAATGCAAGCGTTCAGCCGAGAAACCGTCAGGTCCAGAGGCCGTGTTTCGCAGGGACATGGCCGACTTGACATCCTGAGCCGTAATCAGCACTCTGGGGTCAATGGTTCCGCTGACGCCCCTGTTTCTCAAAGAGATCATCACTGGGTGGTGCTTATAGAACTTCCCGCCACTCCTCCAGAAAGGCAACGGGGTCCTCCACTTGGGACGTTCCGGTGTCATCTAAGATGCCTCTGATGCATTGGGATCTATTCTTTTTGAATAGATTCTGGCAGGTGGCGTATTCCCTACGTTTCCGTTTACGACGACTTTCGGTGAGAGGGGCTCTTGGCCTTTTCGGGGCTCTCTCAGTCTCAGTAAAGACCTCCATGATTAGGAGTCCAAAGAGGACCCTACATGCTCGCCGTTTAGAAAACGTTTGGTGATCTCCCATAACCTGTATCCTTGGAATGCCCGAGGAGGTGGCTTGTTCACAAGCATCAGCAGTTCCTCTGATATTGCCCTTCTGGCGTCAATAGGCTCAGGCTGGGCAGACTCATCCCCCATGAGTGCCGGACGATCATCGGGTAGTGGCTCAACGCCATCCTGGTCCAAATTCCTCTGCACAGGACCATCACTCCGCGCCAACATCTCTTCCACAAGAACCTGGTACCTCTCCTGCCTTCTGTGGGATTTGATCCCATCAAATGTCCTTGATGAGAATTTCTTGGCCATCATCTGGTTAATGTTGCGAACTTTGTCTTTTCGCAACTGTACCTCATAGATCGCCATGAGGTACTCTTCCTCTTTAGTCCAGCGTGGCTTCGACCGCTCAATGTCAATGTCCGCATTATAGGCGTCGATATGAGCGTGACGTCTACGTTGACTGAGGCCGCTCTTCGAAGCAAAAGTTCGACCACATTCAGGGCATTTGTGCTCACTGTCATCCTCACTGTCATGGCCTCCCGGTGCCGGGACTGGAGCAGCAGCAGTTGTTACCTCTCTCCTGCTCACTGCATCGTCATTTGGGGGAGAAAATGAGGAACCACCGCAGAACGCAGGGTCCTCCTCGCTGTCAGAAGAATCAAACAGGTCAGACGGCAGAATCCGACCTCTTCGCCTTACCCCCCGAACTCGTCCAGATTGACCCTTGGCTGTTGCCGTCGGCAGGCCCGCGCACAACCGCCGCAGTCCACACAGCAGGTACTGGAGAGTTGGAGGGGGGCTGTACTGACCCGGAGGGCTGAAGCACCTTAAGCGTGGTCGGCAGGTGTGTGCGCCATCTCCGTTTCCGACGCCTCGGCTGCTTGAGGGTCGAGTTCAGTCTCCGCAATACGGGGCCTTGCCACCGATGGGGCTAGTAACGCAGTGCCACTGCGACGAGCAATACTCCCCCGAGGCGGCCTTACTGCCAGATTGATCGGGCGGAATTGTCCGCCGATCCTTTGGCCTCGCCCCCGTACCACGCCAGATTGCCCCATCGCTGTCGCCTCCAGACGGTCCGCACACAACCGCTGAAGGCATCACAATGGGATCCGGCGGGCCAGGAGTAGCCTTTCCGTCCACGCAGACTGACGCCCGCAGAGTGTGGCCGGTCGGTGTGTGCGCCACCGCCGCGTCCAACACCTCGGGTGCTGCGTGTTCAGATCTGGCCTTCCTTCTGCCCTTACTCAGTTCCTTCTCGGGAACTCTTGCGGAGATTCCGCTTTCACTTGCCAAGTGGGCTAACTCTGACAGCTCTCTCCCCCGTACGTGCTCTCCGGCCCTCGCCACACCTGAAGGTGTCTCAGTGGCTCCAGTCACTGCTGCCTCACTCTCAATCCTTCTCTTGCCTTCGGATCCTTTATTGCCTTTGGCCTTAGCCTTCCTAGGGGCAGTGCCCCCATCACTGTGTGGCTCACTGTGGTCCGGCCCAGCGGTCTTTGCTTCAGTGGCTTTGTGGCCAGCCTTGGTCTGATGGAGGCTTAAGCCTCTTTGGGACCCGAAAGAACGGGAGCACACCTCGCATTCGAATGCAACTTTGTCCGTAGGAGGGCCTACAGGCGCCCCAAGTGTACCTCTCGCACGGGTACAAGGACAACTCTTCCCCACGCTTGGTGCAGCTGCCTGTCGGCAGCCACTTCCTCCAGAAATTCTTTAGGGCATCTCGCCAAGAAAAATAGAGCCTCTGGGATCGCATCCCAGATGGCCAAGTTGCCTTCACTGTTGCACCGCCTGCAAAAGGAGCCTTTACAGTCGCAACTGCTCCAACTGACGAGGCGGCCGCAGGGGGGAACCACGTGCAGGTAGTGTAGGTCTTCTCCCCCCAAAATGACCATCGGTTACCTCTCCCCATCACGTGACCCGGCCAGGTTCATATTTTCCTCTTCATATCTGCTATGATATGGGTTGTCTGTGCTTGTTTTCTTATCCACTGTCCTGTGTTCTTATCTCTCAGAATCGCACCTATATTTTTGTTTCAGTAATATGTTGGAGTTTCACGTCCAAGACCATTATATGATTATCAGGGACGCCGTAATGGGGAGCTCCGGAAATGTCGACCACCTGGGGCTCTTTAATGTGCCCCGAAATGTAAGTATACAGGCCTCAAACATTTCGCATCCACAGAAATGCGGCCGCCGCGTCCGAGATTCGATCCCACGACCTCCAGTTCCGCAGGCGAGCACCATAACTACTAGACCACTACGGCGGGTTCCTTTTTTTGCTTGTTCTATAGCAAGCTAGGTGGTCCTTACGTCTTTGTCAATTTTCTTTGTTATGCACTAGGTTTCTGCTCAATATGTTAGAATTGGCAAAATATAGTGGCTTTACTTTAACGTTACAGTTGCCTAACGAATACCAGTCACCACTTATGCCGGCGTTTCATATATTTAGGTCAGCGCCCACCGCTTTCTTTGTGTCTATGAGCCATCTCACCCATCTATTGGAGACAAACGCAGCAATAGCGTAGGCTGGAACGAAGCCAAATCCCGCAAGAGCCAAGCCAAGCATGAGGTCTTTCGCCCAGGCCGGGTAGACGTGTCCCTCGTTAGACGGGCCTGGGTCGTACAACAGACATGACAGCACAAGTACCTGAAAAAACAAAAGAATACAAAGTAATTTGAGGATGACTGGTAGAGAGGTAACACATACGCAAGCGGCTACGTTCTTCTGATCGCCAGACTCTATCGGGCAAAGTGCCCAGGAGAGGAACCTTGCCAAAGGCCTGAATTCTCGTTTAAAATAAGTGTCCCAGTTGTGCGACATACACAGCTATCATACAGGGAAAATGAGATACTTTTATATTGTTACTCCAGTTTGATGGGCAGCTGTTCCATACTGTAAAATAGAGCATAAATTCACATTTGCGTAAAATCCGTGTCCTAAATATTTCTCCGCAAACATTTTAACATTCAATTGTCTTGTATTTTACTGGCACCTATTATATAGCAGCGGTCCTGACAGTGGTGTGAGGATCAACCATTCTTAACACGCATCAGTGGCTTCTCCTTTTGCCTCATTCATTAGGCCGCTTAGAAACGCCGTGAAGCCCTCTTTTAGCTTTGTGGTTGAACACATATTACGAATAGACAAGAGTAGTTGGCGCATAAGCAAGGCTTTCTGTTCACACTTCACTTGCTCTAAATACTATGACTTCCTGTGTTAGGTGCAACCTGCTGAAACTTCACAAAGGGGTGTTCAAACCTTCTGACACGTGCTGCAGTTGATAAACCGTGAGGTGTGACTGGTTATAATTTGCAGTAAAGCTACAGAGGCTAGAAATGGCCGATTTCTCAAATTACATGCAAGCATAAAACTCCCATGGTTGCGCAGAAATACCCAAATTACGTCTAATTCTATACCACGCAGATTTGTGCGGTTGATGGAAAAGTGCGAGACAATTAGCTAAGCTCAATAAAATATAAGCTGTGCACTCACGGTGAGCGAGATTGGCAGTACAGTGCTCCATACGGCGCGCAAGGCGATGTTTGGCGTCGCGTTCGTCAGAGTCTGCGCATCGATGATCAGGCGACGAAGACCTGCAAACAATGAAAGAACTGGCTCCAGATAACTCATCACCTTTGCAGAGATATCGCAACGTAACACGACATGGAAATATAACAAGCAGTACGCACTTTGGCAATGACTGTGCAGGATATGAATGACAACGCATACAGCACATTGGGCGTGTTAGGATATGTCGTAGCCGAACCGAAATTTGACCTCGCAATGTCAGTGCCGGGATATGACTGTTGGTCAAGTACAGTGAAACCTCGGTGATACGAATCTCATGGGACCACCAAAAATATTCGTATCATCCGAAATTCGCATCACCAGAAAGCATGGAAAATTAGCATGCGACAAAAGAAAGCTGGCGTACATTTTCATTTATTGTTTTTCAGGGCCACAGCAACGTCGGGAAGAACTCTGAATGATTGTCAGTTAAGCTTTTAGATGTTGGCAATCATACCAGCACTCGTAAATATACGGCCCGTACACGCGTGTTCAATTAATGAACCAGGTGCGTTGTGACTCGCGACAGCAGTAGCCCCTTCCAAATTTTAGTATGCTTTTTCGCATGACACCGGAGTACTGCGGCGAAAGTAACAGAAGAAGTGCTTTGACGCGATAGATCAAGGCCGCAAAATTTCAGAACCACGGTCCTATGTTATGATTTTGTTATCGCGGAGGTGTTGGGGATGTTTTTTGGGAGATTCACGGCCGTGCCCGCACAAGTGCGGCCGCAAAAGTCGCGCATGTAGACGTTGTGAGGCCTGACTCCTTCGCGAAGACCGTCCTCGCCTTCTATCGGTCCTCGTCCACATTTCATAGGATATCTGATGCACGAGGCAGGCATCACAAGTATGAGGCAGGTTTAAACACACTACAACGACAGCAGCCCGCGTCGACGCGTTAGAAAAAAAATTACACCATCTCCCGCTAAAGGGAACCATGTGTAGATGTGAAGCAGTGGGCGCTAACGCTTACACTGGCGGTGGCGTTGACGCTGGCGCTCATCGCAGCGTTGCGCAGGAGAGAAAACTGGGGAGGAGCAAAGCACGCAAGGATGGAGCGGTGTTTCCTACTGGAACATGCGAATCGCTGCTAATGGGCAATGAGAGACAGAAGTCTCAGACTGGACACAGAGACCCGCAGTCCGCTTTTAGTTAACGCGCACGCTGCGAATTTTTTTATTGTTAAACAACGCACAGGGAGAAATCTCCCACCGGCACCACCTTGCAGGTCAAGATCCATTGTCATATATACGGGGTGGCCAGTGAACGGTTGTGCAGCGCGAGCAGTCAGTTTTTTCAACCAAGAAACTCGCTAGCAGACGCTGCCTGCGTCGGCGTCGCGAGGCGAGAGAGGGGGGGGGAGCGTAGGAGAGGAGAGAGGGAGGGGGGGCGCGCATGCGCAGTGGGAGTGTGGACGCCGCGGGCAGGGATGCCTAGAGGAGAGAGGGGGGGAGCGTAGGAGGGGGGAGAGGATGGGAGGCGCATGCGCAGTGAGGGTGTGGTTGCCGCGGGGAGGGGATGCCTAGAGGAGAGAGAGGGGGAGAGGAGGTTTTTATTATTTCTTTTCTTTTAAATGTGTTTGCGCATGCGCAGTAAGGGTGGTCACGCTGCACACCACCACCACCGGATTAAGGTTCGCCATAAGATGCTTCACATCTAAAAAGCGTGCTGTCAATGCCCTCTGTAATATACATGCGAAGGCACACGGAGGCACATTAGAGCATCAAAGATTCGCGCACACAACCTCGGAGACCGTGACGCGTCTGTCAAGGTTTGTTCTGACCGTAAGAAAGGTATTTTTCTTACACCCTGATAATGACAATTTGGCGGTGCGGCGCGCATGCCCGCGCTTGCGTTCCCGCGCTCGCACGTGCTTGGCGCGTCTTCCGCGACAGCACGGACAGCACCTCTTCGTACCTGTGCGGTAGCGTACGTTCGTATCAAACGTGGCGGGGTGAAAATCGGTTCGCAACAACCGTACTCCATTACATTGGAGGCCAATAGGCCTTGGCTGGGACCAAATAAAAATTCGTATCACCCCGAAATTCGTATGAGCTGTGTTCGTATCACCGAGATTTCACTGTATAGCAGTGCACGGGTGTGGTTTGGCTTGGCCTATACCCAAAATTGGCTTATGGCATTTGAACACTGTATTGGTACACTCCCACAATGGACTCTGCCCATCACCATAAGTTGAGTGGCCTACACCCAATTCTGAATATCTAATTCCAATATTATATTGATCCGTCTTCAAAACTGCCCTGGCCCGCCCCTAAAACGGGCTTGAGCCCCCCACAAAACTGGGGTTACCCGCTCCAATATTGACCTCGTTCAACTCAAAAGTTCATTTGATCGATGCTCAAAACTTAGTCAGCCCACGCCAGAATATAGTCGGTCCACCCCTGAAACTTTGATTAAATGATAAAAAAGCACCTGTAGAGCAACAGCCTAGCGTCGCCTAACGCGACTCTCGAATGTTTTTTCGCCCAAAACGTTGATTGGCGGAGAAAAACCGCCACTCAACTACTTTTACTGTAAATGCATGAACAAGTACACTACATGGAACCCTTGTTCCAAGTAGCCTCTCTCTGGAACAAAACGTCTCTGTAAAGCTGCAGGAGGACTTTTTCTGCCTGCCTTCGTCCTTATCGCTCGTTCTGCACTCCATAATCGTGAAGCATAACTGACTGTGTCCTAGGGAGTAAATATAGCATTATCCCGCAGCGGTGGCCAATGGTGGTTATGGCGCTTGACTGCTGACCCGAAGGTCGCGGGATCGAATCCCGACCGCAGCTGCCACATTTCAATGGAGGTGAAATGCTAGAGGCCCGTGTGCTGCAATTTAGACGCGCGTGAAAGAATCCCAAGTGGGCGAAGTTTCCGGAGCCGTCCACTATACAACGTTGTTCATGATCATATCGTGGTTTTGGAAAGTAAGACACCAATAATTATTATTAGTAGTACAGAGAGCACTCCATTTCATTCGTTTCGTTACCATTTGACGTTGCTACACGCCGCGTCTCTGAGCATATTCAGGCCCAAAGACGCCAACAAATGGCAGCGAGTGCCCCTACCGTAGACCCGGGTGACGACCAGCACTTCGGCCAGGTTGACGAGCAAGTAGAGCGTCCCCTTGAAGTTGACGTCCAGCAGGTCCACAAGGTAGGGCCCAACCTGAAGAAGAGTAGCCTGCAATCTTCGTAAACACGACGTAACTATATGTCTTCCTGGGATGTGCCTGGCCATTCCGATTCATTCCACTGTGTTGAATCACATCCGACAAAGAATACATTACTCTATTGTGGCGAAATTTATAGAAGACTTAGAGCAGTAGAACAAGCGTACGTGGTACGAGACAGGGTTCTCGATTAGGGGGAGTCAGGCTTCGCTGCAAAATACCGTCCGAAAAAAAAAGCTCTGCAATGGATGCAGACACGAAAATAAAGAGATGATGTGCTTCGCAGAAACGCGTGCCATTGGTACGAGGCTTTTCGGGATAAATGTGGAAAGTAAAGAGGTCTTTGAATTCAACATCTGCGGTGCTTAGTCACCATTATTGCTAAAAAGCGTGCGTAGCCATAACCCGCGCGCATTAGAGAAATGGCTTGAAAGGTTCCGACTAAGTATAGGTATTGCGCAAAATGGCGCACTCCTGTACACGACTCGGGGGCGGGGGGGGGGGGGGGTGAGGGTAGCCCCACCCTCTACCTCGTGCGCACGCCCGTGGTTCTAGATACTTTAATTACAGTGTGACACAGCATGGGATTGTAGTGCTGCAAGAAATCGCATATTGGATGCTATCTCGGCAATGGACCTCGAATTCACGATACGCTTTACGGGTGATATGTTCGGCATTGAACGGTTTGTGACCGTCTGTGGCTTTGGCATTTACGATACACTGTGTTCAAAGGTTACGTAAATTATTACAGCAGTCACGATGAAACATCACTCACGTTAGTCGTCGGAACAGGATAGATGCGGCGCCAGGAATCATCAGGACTGCAACCAAGTTAACGGCTGCCGCGATGTCCCAATGCATATCTCAACGTACTACAAAGCTTCAATTACTATGTAACTATGAGTACACGTTTAACGTTCGCGTTACAGCGGCTCTTATGAAAGGGTTGGAAACCAATATTGTAATTCCTTTGGCATCACTATTTCCCCCCCTCCGATCAGGAGTCATACCTACACGCTTGTACTTCAAAAAATAAGGAGGGCGTTTGAGCTTCGCCTTCAGGCGCCGAGCGCGATAACGTAATCTAGCCCCGTACGCATCGCCTTCTCAACTGCTAGACTAGCTTCGGTTCTCGGTGCATGCCTCAACCATGCCGTAAGGAAACGAACGACTGTGCGCGTAACATTGGCCGTAACATTGGCCGTAACTGTGCGCGTAACATTAGCCGTCTCAAACTATCCTAGAATGCCTACTGCAATTACAGTTGCGCAGTGCCACTACGCCGTAATTCTTCCTTTTGCGAATCATGAAAGGGCCCATTAACCTATACGCAGCTGCTCATTCTGTTGATGATGATTAATATGTCTGAGCGCTCTGAGCGCCTTTAAAACACCCACTCGTTGCGCAGTGCACATGTTTTGACGCTTGGCGCGATACTGCACTTCTACCACGCAATATTACATGTGTTAGGACTCCTTATGTTACATGACATTCGTATAGTGTTTTTTTTCCCGTAGCAGCTTCGACCAATAGCGTAGCTTTGGGATAGGACACCTGCTTTCCACGCAGAAGGCCTGGGTTCGACTTTCACTCGAATCGAAAATTTTTATTATTTACTTATTTACATATTTCTTTATTTTTACGGCCCCGGACAAGATAATTTTTCCCTCACACCCAGCGACGACGACACCGACACTGGAATTTCTGCGAAATGAGATCTTTAACGCTATCGCGTTAACACAGCATCACAGCAGTGAACCACCGCGCTGTGCACTCACCCCAGAGCAGAATGGCAAGCTGAGTGCGTAGACGAACAGGCAGAGCGCCGCCTTAGCCAACACAGTCCGCTCAGCGAACGCCGGGAAATCGAAGACGAAGACCTCCATCACTACCTCCTGCATGATCACCTGCGCAGAATAAAAAAGAGACACAGGGTGAACGGTCTGATAAAACGTTAACATTATGTCAGTGTGCGGGCTGTTACGCATAATGTGAGACATCTCCTAAAGGTTCTCTAAGCAACCAGTGACAAGGCAAAATACTAGTGTGTTATTCTAAAATCTCGCCACGCTTTGAGACGCCAACAAGGCGATTTACGTGACGTCGTAGTGTACCAGTTCTGGAATGGTACAAATAAGAGATATACCAATTGCGATTTGGTTGCTATCGCGCTTTGCCTTGCAGCACTCACCCGCTATACCATACCATGTCGCTTGGCTGTTATGGAGAAACTCATTTCGCCTCGAATATTACACTGCGTTAGCGGTGATAGCAGCGTGCAGCCAAGAAGCGGAAGTCACGATTGGCACAACGCTCAGTACTGACATTGTTCTTGTGTTTTAGAAGGAAAAGACTAGCAATGGTTCCGTGTAGAAAACAACCGATGAGCGAAGCTCCTTAGAAATGGGACGCAAACGACTATGCGCCTGATCTCGTTGCTGGCGTTCATGAAGGCGGTAGGGTGGGGAGTGGGTGGGTATAGAGCGTCTGCTGAGCTCGGTGGTGGGAACGACTGAGCGAACGAGTGTGCGGCGCGTGCAGCGCAGGGAGATGGAAACACGTGGGAGAGAGGTGCGAGCGGCGATGTGGCGGGGAGCTTCGACGGCGGTGACGGAACGCCATGCGCGCCGTTTGACATTATTATACATGTTCTGTAACTAATCTCAAGTGGGAATTTTACTGTCGTTTATTAACGCGAAGTGTTCTTTTGCGCCGCGCGCCTTGTTTGCGCCGCACGCGCGGAGACCGTTCTGCGCTCGATGCCGGGAACGCGCGTTCGCCGGTTTGAGGGGAGAGGGCAGAGACGAAAAAAAAATGCCCCCCACCTCCCCGAAGGGAATCGTGAGGAAATGCGAATGCATTTCGCGCGCGCTTCACTCCATTTATATATGGTGGTTGTGGTTCGAAGAAGGAAAAGGCGCCTAATTTCTGCAGCCCGGTCGGGAGCATGGCGCAGCGCCTGTTTTTTTATCGCGGCAGCTCCGCCGAGCTGCCACAATGCGAGCGCCCTCACGCACCAGAGCGCGCTCCTCCTCTTCACTTCTGCCATCGCCTTGAGAGGCGCCCAGCCAGCGAACGGTCGAGAGTGAGGCGCGAGCGGACGGGAGAGTGGGGCGCAGGGAGGAGAGAGAGCGAACGGCGAGAGAAGGAGCGGCGAAGCACTGCACCTATCCTCCTCCTCCGCGGACAACGCCGGACAACGCCGCCTGACATAGCGCGGCTAAGAAATGCATTCGCATTTAAAAGAGGGAGACAGGTGGGAGAGGGGTGCGAGCGCTGATGAGGCGGGGAGCTAAAACGGCGGCGATGGCGCCGGCGGGATGCGGGCCTAAGGAGCTTCACTCCGAAATAGAGATGGCTTTCGCCTTCGAGTGAATACACAAGGCACCCTGTGAGTTTTTTAAAACGAATACTGAGCTGTACGCTCTACGCCTGATTGCAAAGAAATCTGTCGTTTGTCATCAAATGCTAAAGTGACCCTAAACCACCCAGAGATCGAAATTTAGTTGTGGCGTTGCAGTCGTGCACCGCGAACGCGTTCGTCGGATCGTCTGTCTACCTCTGCGAATTTCCTTCCTCAGCTTCAGAGGTGAAAACGCAAGGAGCGGACGCATCTGCTAGCAGAGGAGCACGCGAGCGCGAGCGCCTGTTGGTGGTTTAGGGGCCTGGCCTTTTGTTTTTTGCCGGCGTGTTTTCCTGCCCACGGAGACAAAACCGTTATGGGGAAGAGGTGTACAGCTTCTATGTAAAAAAAAAAAAAAAAAGACATAGCCATTGAGTGCCCACGGTGAGTCAGAAGATGGCAGTACCACGTGGTAAGGTGAAGCTTTTCAAGGAAGCCATGCTCAACAGCCGAAATGCTGCAAAAAGAAGCATGCGCGGCCGTTCATCAAATGTGCCACTGAAGTGGTTTATGGAATACCCCTAACGTGCGGAAAGCGCTATGTTGGCCAGAGGGGGGCGCTGCGTCAATGATCGAGCAAGGGAACACGCTCTCACTGTAAGAAATAAGGGCGGCGCGCATTTAAACGCGCATGTCACATCATGTGGATGCACGCCACGCTTCACGGAGATTCGGATCTTGGGAAAAAGCAAGAGCAGGGTAGAACGGGAAATTTTGGAGGCGCTTTTCATACAGAAACGGGGTAGTAATTGTGCAAACGAATTTTCAATCAACCTGTACGAATCGGAAGTGCGGTATCTAGAATGTGTCCGATAGTGTGATTAGGTAGAAGATGGCTTCAGCACGTTGCGCATGCGTTGGCGAGAAGGGGTTATATTACCCTGTATTCCTCAAGGAATAAACAGTTGCAAGTGAGCTCCCGTCCTGTCTATGTGTTTCTTCGTATGTGTGGTCGTAAATTTGGCGCGTAATTGACTATTGAATTAAGATATGCACCAACTAGCCCAACAACGAGTACTTCTTTTTCAATAAAGTTATAACGAATGGTTAGCGTGCTCACCAGGTCGCAGATACCCGTGAGGAACATGAGGCTGAAGTAGAGGACGGAGAACGACCGCTCTGGCTCCAGGAAGAGGAGCGCCTGCACCACGGACACGAAGGGTGCCTCCTTGGCTGTAAATCACGAAGGGCAATTGCGCCGCTGAGTATGTTGCGCCACCACCGCGTGAGAACCGCTCTCTTGTGCATGCCAAGCGTCAACACGAAATTTCTCGCGGTAATGCAATGTACTTAGCGTGCCCGTGTTAATGACATTTTTCTTCACAAGCCACGTCAGCAAACTATATAGAAAATCGACGGTTGCACTAACCACAAAACATGGAAGGCGCGCACGCGTTCATTGCAGTCACAAAGCGGCTTCGGCCAGCTGCGCAAATCAGGTCAAGACGAGAGATCCCAGCACCCGTCCGCCTCGAAGCGGACGTCGCCCTTCGTCAGCGTGCTGTCACTCGATCTATTAGAGAGCGAAATCCGCTACCTGATTTAACATCTATGAGAAAGAAAAAAGTGTTACCTAAACTTTGTTCATGCCTTCATTCGTTTCCTTCCTGTATACATATTCTGGTTCCTTTCAATAAACCTTCAGTTGGCAGTCAGCGCCCGTCCTTGTGTGTTTCGTCCCGTTCATGCGCAGTTTTTTCATTCCTTAAGGATAAAGATGTGCTCTAATATCAGTCAGATGTAAGTCTTATGTGTTTTATCTGGATGTCATACGCGTGACCATGCGTGCTGTCTTTCACAGATGACCCAGTCGAAAAAAACACCAGTCCGTGTCTGGCGTATTTTTCCCGTTTCCGCCTGAGCGGGAATTCGGACACGGTTTCTGGCGGTCTGGCGTATACGACCGGTTTGGCGTATACGACCGGTTTGGCGTGTTTTGGTGGGACCCGGGCTGGCGTGTTCTGGTGGGACCCGGGCTGGCGTGTTTTGGTAAGAACTGGGCTGGTGTGTTTTCGCATGACGGGACCTCGTGTAATCCCTCTTTTTGTTATTAAATGCATTGTGGATGAAAACATGAACTTTTACGTGGCCATGGGCAAAAACAACAGGCTTGCACAGTAGTTTAGAACTGAAAAATGACTTCTCTGTTTATTTTTTCTGTCCTCGTCTCAGCTTGGTCTTCTGTGACCACCAGAAGCCTGATGTTCAGGGTGACCTGCTTCGCTTCCTTTTCCAAAAGGCTTTCGGCAGCACTGCAGGGCAAAAAGAGAAACAATTCATTACAAGATTCCCTAATTTGATAACTTAAGTTCAATATGTTTGTTGCAGATTTGTGCTGACTGCAGATCCATTTCTCTTCATAAGAAATGCCTATCGATGAACTACGGCAGCTGACTAGGCCCACCAAGGAAGCACTAGCACTAAATATACATTTGCAAAGATTCTGCTATGTAATCTTTATACAGCCTGACTACCAATTGAGAAACTAAGGTAGGACTACCGTTCCAACAAATTGTCACCTAACTTCTTACAAAGCTGAAATGCACAATGCACGTTTAATGCTTTTAGGAATAACTTCGGGAAGGCTCACACCACACGAAGCTGCAACGGCTGGAATGTCAGTGCAATGATGGAGAATATCACAGCTGAGGTTTTCCTTCCGCAAAACGCTACGGACAATGAAGAACATGCAGCAGATGCCATCTAAACTTTAACAATATCAAATCATTTTTGCATGCAGTTACCTGCAAAAGCAAGTAGACATGCATTTCAGCATTTCACCCATTAGGCATGCGAGTATATACTGAACAAAAATTTCGTCGCCGAGATAAATAGCCCTACTGAAAAACTGGGTGCTGAGGTTTGTTGAAACAACCTTCACTTCAGCCAGAGACAAGCAGAAAATGGTGAATTTAATGCATTTTTCGCCAATTGGCGCGTCTACGGCTGCGGCGTGAACTAGAGAGGAAGTTCACGAAAGCCGCTGGATACTGACTCACCAACTGTGCTTACTGCAAAATCGCTTGCCAATCAACATTGCAAGCCGTGTTCTCAACCAGCAGCCAACAACGCCATAGCCGCACTCGCGGCCGCATGTTTGTTTTTCTAAGCAGAGCTTGTGCCAAAGTCTACGAATTTGCCATTTGTGTTGTGTGCTGCTACGTAATGTGAACGGTGAAGCACCTCGCACAGCGTAGAATGCCTCAACGTCGCTCTGCGCTAGGGTGTGCGAAAAGCAGCGTCGGGAGAGGCAAGCCCTGTCATACCTTTTCGACAGAGCCGAAGCTTCAAAGGATATGGGTTCGCGCTGCAATGGGTGCCATTGCAGCAAACGTGGGTGGCTACAAACCAAGACCTTTTGTGCTCCGAACACTTCAAGGATAGTAACTATGAGACCAGGACTGCTTTGTTGCTACGCTTCGGCATGTCAGCAAAATGGCAGCACCTGAAGCCGAGAGGCCTCCGTTTTGGAGGCTTCTCGAACTCTTAAGTCAAAATCACCACTCGTGGAACCACTGTCACTCGCACCTTGCATCTTTACGCGCTCGCGACACGCTCGGTAGTTGAAGTGGTTTTTGAGGAAGAAGTGCTATTTTGCCTCCCATGTGGGGACAAGGCTCAGCGCCACACTCAGTGTGGTCGTGTGGTTCTTCAGAGGAGCGGTGGACAAAGGGAAGTGGCAAGGCAGGACGTGCAGCCGCCGCGCTCTCACAATCCACTAAAAATACGGCCAAATGCTCGAAATTACGTGAAATAAACGCTGTGTATAGGAACAGTCGTGTCGTCCGAGTTGAATTTCAGTGTTTTAAAATTTTTTTTCAGTATCCCTTTAACTCCACTGCGTGGCCTCGATCCGCTTCAACTGAAGATATATCGCAACCGAGCACTGGACACGGTATGTTTGCTGCAGGTAATGACAGATGGAGTGCAGATCGATTTCTCTAGTAAATTTCCATTTCACTTCTGCCTGACAGGCGAGTCGAATACACTCACTTGGCAGGTCCGTTTTCGCCACATTTTGCTCGTGGCTACGTTCTCATGAGGGCCCATGAAATTCGTTGCCATACGCTTATCTCGGCGATGAACCATTGCGTGCAACAGCTCATGCCCCTTTCTAGTTTGAAATCGCAGCTGCCGCTCGAAAGAAATGATGTATTGGAAAATCAGAGGAAACACACGTTCATAACATTTGTAAATGTTGCACAATCAATAAATCTGAAATGCGGTGAAGAAGCATTTGATCTGATTTTACGATATATCATTTCTTTTGAACAGCAGCTCTGATTTCGAACTCGAAAGGTGTGTTAGCTGTCGCACCCAATGGTTGATTGCAGACACAAGCTTACGGCAACGAATTTTATGAGCGTGCGTGGAACGTAGCCACGAGAAACATGGCGAAAATGGACCTGCCAGGTGAGTGCATTGAACCCACCAGTCAGGCAGACGTGAAAGAGAAATTTACTAGTGAAATCAACCCACGCTCCATCTACTGTTGGCTGCAGCAAACATATCGCGTCCAACGCTGGGAGCGCTGGCATCAGTCGAAGCGAGTAAAGACCCCGAGGCCGAGCATTCCAGTGAAGTGTGCTGACGGATGTACATTCTGTGGCTGGAAATAAACTTGCAGCTGTGCTTATAAACAGGGCACTGTAGTCGCCAAACTGGTAACAAGTTATAAAACGATATGCATACATGACAGAAAAAATACACACTACTGAAATATGTGAGCTTCCTCACTAACCTCTCTATGCTTCCTTTTCTTGTGGGGACAATGGCTGCTGTGCAGGCTACTGGCCGCCTTCTATAGCAAAACGGCCCGACAGAGTTCCCGTGAAGCTCCTATGTGTGCGGGCCTCTGTCGACCATATTGCGATGGTGGACCACTTAACCCAATGGAAGTCCTTTTGAACGCCCATGAGCCGACTCTAGGCGGCCCTTGAGAGCATCACACCATTAGCCAGGTCAACCTGCACACACACAAACCAAAAATTATTTCTTCAGCAAACAGCACTGATTACTTCATCCTGATGACAAAAACTAGGAGCTCAGTTTCAAAAGCTCTGAACTACACTTTGAAGTGAAACACACATAGCAGAACCCCGCTGATTTGTCTTTGAAGGGACCGTAAGAAATTAACTGAAGGGCTGGGATATGCAAGAGCTGAAAAACAGGCCTAATGAGAAAAAAAATCTGTAGTGCTAAACTGCACAGAACTTAATTTGAATTTGTACGCTTGAAAAAAACTGCAAAGTTTCCTGCAGCATTTACTCCTTGCAGATAAGCATGACAAGCTTCTAGAGCACCTGCAGTGTCACATCCTCTTAATAAATCTAGTGCCACCATGGCGAAAACCCGGCAAGCGCTCACTTTTGACAATACCTTCGCGATATTTGTCACCAGGTGTGTCAGTGTCTCTGAGCGATAACACAGCACTGTTGGCAAAGTGTCAGACTGCTGTGGCTCATAGTAGATGACCGAACACCTCACCAAAGTGAAAGCATCCCCAAAAGCGATCGTCCAAGAAAATGACCCCCTGCTTCACCAACTCCTACATTTCCCCACCGGTGGCTGGCACTCGCATCGGCACACTCAGCCATGTTCTAGTAGACATATATAGAACCTCAGACGTGAGAATTGCATCATCTACAAAAATGTAATCAACGTAAGCGAGTGTTGGCACCGACAGCTGAAGGCATGAAAGAACTAAGCAAATGCAGCACACTCGCACTACGCTTGCACGACCACCCCGACAAGTCAACAACCCCAAGAAAAACAAAGTGAGCACAAGGAGACAGCAGACTCCTCTGAATGAGTCCATACGCGACAGTGGAAACAAATGCAAACCTCTAAGGCAGGGGTCTTATCGCGTGGCCCCGGGGGGCCGCATGGTGGCCCCGCAGCTTCACAAGGAATAAACTTTTGCGACTTTGCTAAATGGTATTCACAATATTTTCTCACCTATTGCAATTAATAACGCTTTGTTCGGGGGAGCTACAGAGACAGGACGGGTCTCGCGCATTTTTTTCCTGGGGCACCCCGTGCGGTCACTATGTGTAAACATCATGGTAGAACAAAAACTATTTTAAAATTTGTCACTGTGCAGACCGGTATGGATATCTTTCTCAAAACGTACATCAAACCTCCTGCATACATGAACTCTATATGAGACACGGGAAAGGCATTCTTCCAAATTGCAACATTAGGCGACATTCTGTTCAAACCCCACCGCCCCACTCCGACTTTCTTTACAGTACCGGCCCATGCATGCATGAAATGTAAAAAGACTAACGTACTAAGCGTAGGTATTATGATGCGGATGAATATCAAATGTAGCAGTTTAGCGGCATAGTACGATAGTACGTCATGACGGTATTGGCACGCATTATAGTGTTGTAGACGATGCACTATCAAGAGCAATGTGAGCTGAGACACCGAATTCATATTTACTTAACGATTACTTGTAACGTACTAATATGAACGTGGTGTACAAAATTGCAAGAGATATATTTACACTTGAGCATATGGTGTTATGAACACCTTTGTGCCTACCCCCTGCGCTTTGCCGCTATGGCCTTTAAAAGGTAATTTCAGTGTTCCATCTGATATTGCTCATTACTAACTATACATATATCTACGGCATGGTCACCGGTGAGCCAACACATGAAAACACAACCGTCGTTCGCAAAATGCGATGAAAAACTGTCACTGACCGAGTCTGATGAAATTATCTGACATTTCGGAACCGTATACGGGGTCCTTCTTCACTGAACTGGACTGGAATCGTCAATAGACCTCTCCCTGTTTGCAAACAGTGTGACGTCACTGCGAGCACCCCGCCCCCCAATCCCCTCCCTCGGAGCGGGTGCTGGTTGGCAAGAAAGTTCCGCCGGCGGGATCTTCCTGCATAGGAGCGCTGCGTGTGTCTGCATTCCTTCGACTGAAGTTTCTGCGAAATGCTATTTTCTAAAGTCACAGCTTGTGGCGATTTGCTTGTCGTAGATGGCAGCCATAAAAAAATTTTATCCTCTTCGAAAGCGAAGGTTCTGCGTGTTCACGGTGACTGGCGCTTTGTAAAATATTTGCATGACATGGATGTGTACGTACTCAATTAACGTCGCGACATGTTCACTGCATTTTGAAACGAGGTGCAACATTGACGGCAGCATGGTTTTGAGCTGCTGTCCGCGAGGTCACGGATGAGATTCTCACTGCACAAAATTCTGACCGGAGATGAATGAAAAAAAAAAAAAAAGACGAAAAACAAATGCAAGCACTTTTTGCCGTGCGTTAGGTTGAGGTTAAAAAATCCTCGTGAAAATTAAACCGAAGCTCTCCCCTACGCTATCCCCTATAACCCACTAAAAATTTATGCGATTTTAAACCTGATAACTTAATTATATACATAATCTCTTGCGCAGTTACCTCGCTGCATCTGATGCCGACAACGTGTTTGCATACTTACTCTGCTCCTTTAGACCCGGCACACAAACTCGTAATGCGCATTGTCACTTCATAAAGATCCAGCCGTAAAGATACCAAGTATATGAGAAACCAGAATCTCCACTGTTCTCATCAAGACGTAGGAGGTCTCCAATAATACGAGTTATACCTTTACTGGGTTTGCGTATTCGCCATGGCGAAGCGTATATGCAGCTTCGGCTGTGCTAAAACATGCTAATAGCTCATGCGTAGTCGTACCTTTCAGTTCGGAGATCATGCACTTTTTTTTCTGCACGTAGCGCAAACGCTGAGATGTACGCACTCGCAGATGACCGCGTGAAATGCATTTTTACCTTGACTAAAATGTCGAATCGTGATGTTCCGTCGACAACCGGTTACCAAGACCGGCCCACGAGTGCCAATGCTTTCACAAACAAAATGCATCGTTATTCACACAGCACACACCACACACAATATTCGCAGTTTCACCGTCCGTGAACCAATATTGTCGATGCCTTTCAACGCACACACGCCACAATAAACGCTGCACATTTTCCAAGACGATGCCGCTGTTCCTCGCACAGGCCGCCACGTGTGTTCACTCCTTGATGATAAACAGCCAGCCAACGTGGCAAGTTTTCCGTCATGCAGTTTACCACACATCTAGAATATTCTCTGACACATACTACAACTAACCTTGCTACAATAAGACGAAGTTTAAACTTAAAACAAAAAGAAAAGCGTGCCCCAAGCACCGCGCGACTGCACCACACTGAGCCATCAGCGGGGGTGTTTTGCCAACCACCGCCTTGCACGTGCGCCGGTGACGTCACGCTGTGACGTACCCCGGTAGAGGTCTATTATGTAGCCAGTAGGTGATGCAACGAGCGTGCGTAAATGGCCGGCATAGTTCCTGTTGTCCTATTCATTGGAGCCGGTGGGATGACACATTCTTTTTCTTGGCGATGATAGTAGCATTATCCCACTCAATGGTGTGATTATGGTCATGCGCATGCTCAGCAATGGTGTTCGTCGTGTGACTGTTATTAGTCACATCACGTTGGTGCTTGCTGAGCCGTCGGGAGAACATTCCTGTTTCACCAATATACACTTGACAATCAGAGCACGGTATCTTATCCACTACACCTGGAACGATTCACTTGGCGGCCTGCCTTTTACATTCACGAGCTGGTTCTGGAGCTTGCTGGTCAAGACATGCGCAATGCGCAAATCCTATCTTGAAAATACGCGTGAAAGTGGCTCGCTGATTCCTTCGACGTAAGGTGTGGCTGCATGTGCAAAAGTTGTCACGCTGCTCTGTGAGCTTGATTGTAGCATCCGCTTACCAGCTTTAGAGATAAAACAATCAGCATAGCCATTAACAATCAGGATAGCCATTGCGGCTTAGCTCCCGGTGGATCGTCCGTTGCTCCTTCTTTAGTGCATCGCGATCTCAGCTGACCCGTACGGCCCGTGTTACTAAGGATGACACTACAGATGTCTTGTGGCTGATGGGATGATGTGAATTAAAACTCAGATAACGACCTGAGTGCGTGGGCTTCCTGTATACTTAGAAGGCAAGGGAGCCCCCCATCTCGGCACGCCTTAACATCCATCCAAAAAAGGCAGCATGTTGTCCTTCTCGTGTGCAACGGTAAACTGTAAGTTCGCATTCGGGGCGTTCAGGCAGTGCAAGAAGTGTTAAATGTCTCGCTTCTTCAAAATGCAGAAGCAGTCATTGACGTACCGGTTAAACACTTTGGGTGCTGGAGTGAACATTGCCAGGACCTTACCCTCCAGGCTGCCATTACTAGATTAGCTGTAGTGACTTATACCCCTGTCACACGGCACGTGTAATGTCATTCGCTGCGAATGACATTAGGTGCTAATGCAATTTTTGTTGCTCTAATGACATTCGCCCGTTGAATGTGTTCACCGAACTCATGCAAGGGTGACATGTGTAATCTCGTCAACAGGCGCTTGAGAAGAGATTACAAAATTGATATCTTAAAGCAAGTGTGAACGATGTGCAGATGTTTATTAAGGGTTGTTGTTAACTTTTGGGTAACTTTTTAACTTACAAGGCGATAGTGGAAGCAATTTGTGCAGCTTTATTCTTTTTCCCAGACTCTGACTTGATGCTAGCGCCTCCTGTCAGCCATTTTTACAAACGCTCGCTGTTGTTTTGGTGAAGCGCCGCCGCGGTAGCACTCGCTAGTAGCAGAATACACACGCACGTATTGGACACCAGGTTAGGAAGAGTGCTTTCAAACCAGTTTTCCTTTCTTGGGAAGCACCACAGTTCTCTGTTAATCGCCGATGAAGTCGAAGTCCATGTAGGCGCAGCTCCAAATCCTTCGTCGTCTGTGATCTTTTTTAAGGCGAAAGCCTTTAATGTCTCATGCTCACGTCCGTCCGGCGTCCGGTGTCCGTCCGTCCGATGTCCGTCCGTCCGTCCGTCCGTCCTGTGTCCGTCCGTCCGTCCGTCCGTCCGTCCGGATGTCCGTCTGTCCGTCCGGATGTCCGTCTGTCCGTCCGGATGTCCGTCTGTCCGTCCGTCTGTCCGTCCGTCCGTCCGGATGTCCCTCTGTCCGTCCGTCCGTCCGGATGTCTGGATGTCCGTCCGTCCGTCCGGATGTCCGTCTGTCCGTCCGTCCGTCCGGATGTCCGTCTGTCCGTCCGTCCGTCCGGATGTCCGTCCGTCCGTCCATTGTCCGTCCGTCCATTGTCCGTCCGTCCATCCGTCCGGATGTCCGTGCGTTCGTCCGGATGTCCGTCTGTCCGTTCGTCCGTCCGGATGTCCGTCTGTCCGTCCGTCCGTCCGGATGTCCGTCATGTCCGTCCGTCCGTCTGTCCGTCCGTCCGTCTGTCCGTCCGTCCGTCTGTCCGTCTGTCCGTTCGTCCGTCCGGATGTCCTTCCTTCCGTCCGTCCGTCCGTCCGTCCGGATGGATGTCCGTCCGTCCGGTGTCCGTCCGTCCGGATGTCCGTCTGTCCGTCCGTCTTTCCGTCAGTGGAATGGCCACACGCTTTCGCCGAACACACTTTGGAACGTACAAAGTGTCTTTCAATTTTTCAATAGCAAGCTTGAGCCGCATCAGTCAGTTCTGATGCTTCAGTCGCAGCAGCTGGAGAGCAATTAACGTTCGTTTGCACTGATCATCATTCATCGCGGTCACAAGTTCATGAACGCTGTCACGGTCGCAAATATTGCCGCCTGCAAGTTGTGAGCGGCTTTAAGCTAGTCTTGCTTTGGATATGTGCGAGGATTTCTTTTTTCTACTGATGCTGGTGTCGCGTCGCAATATATTGTGAATCAGCCGAACAATGTTTACCGTTGTATTACTAACAATGAAGAGAAAATATGTAAATTAAATGGGTGATTTGTAACTTTTTGGTATCATAGCAGCCTGCCGATAAACATTGACATCAATTGCGAATGTCATTTCATATAGCCGTGTAGACCCGGAATGCAGGATCGCAATGACATTCGTTATGAATGTCATTCGCTGCGAATGACATTACACGTGCCGTGTGACAGGGGTATGATACTGACGCTCCCATCGCCGTACCATGCGTTTGCTTGTAAACTCCACCATACGAAAAATATGTGTTGCTGAGACAAAACCGCAGCCACTCGGTAAGTTCGAAGACATCAAAGGGGCTGCGACCAGGTGGACCACTGTCTGCTTTTAGGGCTTCTTCGCACATGGTTACAGCCAAGTCCATTGGGACACCTGTAAAGTGTGACGTGACGTCGAACGAGACCACACTGTCATCTTCACTCAGTGTGACGTCCTTTACCTTGAAAACAAGATACGATTTGGCACTGCTCACGTCCCGACTAGCAAGCTCCGGAAGCAGCTCATGAATGTAAAAGACAGGCTGTCATGTGAATTATTACCAGGTGTAGTATATAAGATACTGTGCTCTGACTGCTGTCAAGTGAATATTGTCGAAACAGGAAAGTTAACCAGACACCTCAAGGAGCACCAACGTGACATGACTAATAAGCAACATGAAGAACGCCATTGCTGAGCGTGGGCAATATTATAATTACACCATTCTGGGATAATGCTACTATCGTCACCAAGGAAAAAAAACGTGTCATCCCGTCGGCTCCTAGAATAAGACAACAGGAACTATGCCTGCCATTTACGCGCGCTCATTGCGCCACCTACTGGCTACATAATTGCCGACTACCACTACAGCTCAGTGAACAAGGAACCCATATGCGGTTCCAAAACACCAGATAATTTCTTCAGACCACACTTTTGTCGAACTCTTGACTATGACTAGGTAAAATGCAACAGCTGCAGTTAGTGTCATCACAGGGTGATACAAGCCTGTCATATATCACCTACGGTGAGAGCAACGTGCACGCTCTCACCAAAGGTAACAATCAATGTGTACCTTATTTTACTAAATGACAACTACTCACTTTCATGACCATGCACATCATACTCACATAGGACACGTGCCAAACATTCGCTTGTTCTAATATACGGTACATGGACTGGCTGCACAGAGGCAATCGGGAAGCAGGCATGTCAAGGTTCCCCATCATAACAGTTAGCATTCCATCGTGGTGATAAAGTAGAAGAGAACCAAGTTGGGCTAGTTGTTTGACCTTCATTTCATGATGGTTTAACTGTGCTCAGACAAGGACAAGGCACGTGCTGTATTTTTCTTTCTCTGGTGTCCTTGTCTTAGCGCAGTTAAACCTCTACAGCTGATAAAGTGCTTAGGGTATCCGCAGTTAGAGAAGTCGTCCCATGTCTTTGCCGTGTTCACATCCTGTGTCTTTAAAGCAATTTTTTGGCACACTGCAGTAGCATGCTGTCAACAGCCCTGTCGTGGGTGGCGCAGTGCACAGAGGTGAAATTCTGATGTTGTGACGGGGACACCTTGACGCATTTCCTTCCCGCCATCCCCCCCCTGCTTCTACGAAACGAGCCCCTGTACAGTCTATTCCTGAAACAAGCTAATGTATGGCACGTGTCCTACGTGAGTATGACATACACGTGGCACACAATCTACCCAAAGAGGTGTGCCATCAAGTTATGAGAGTGAAGGACTGCCGGCCGAAGGAGGGTTTCCCCAGTGTAGTTTACAAGATACCTTGCGCAGAGTGCCAGGGTGTTTACACCGGTCAGTCAGGAAATTACAAGAAACGTCTGCAACAGCTTGCCCATGGCATAGAAAATAAGAGCGTCAGCAACAACACTTCAGCTGGACATGCCGTCATGAATGACTGCAGTATTGATTCAAACAACCCAAGAATCATCGCAACCGAAAAAATGACAGCGTTTCAGCAACATCTGGAATTGCTTATCAAACAGACCACTTGTAACACAGTAAGGGCTGGTTCACACCGGCGACCAGTCACGCGACCAAATTAGTCGCTTTGCGACTGGTCGCAAACCGTCGCTTTGGCCGCAAAACGACTGCTTCGACTCAGTGGCGCGACTGCAGTCGCAGGACGGCTAGAATCATTCAGCGAAGCCCAGAAGTGACGTCAGCATTTGTTTACAACCGGGCTCATTGCTTTTTTTTATTGCGCTGGCCCACTGCCGCCAGATACAAACGAGTGCGTTCCTCTGTGCTACCATCGCCACCACGGAGTGCTCGGCCGAGCCAAAGCAGTCGCTTTGCGACCAGTTGCAAAGCGACTAACTTGGTCACGCGACCGGTCGCCGGTGTGAACCATCCCTTAATCATAACGACATAAGTCTAAACCCAATCTAAACAGCGATTACTCAAGCCCATTTAAATGAAACACTTCTGCTGATGTATTAATTGTGAGCAAGGCTTCCACGCCAGAAGCTAAATCATCATAAATGTTTGTTTGGACTGGTCGGGGTCACTTTTTTTGATTCGTATGTGTTGACATGTTGGCGCATTTCTTCTTTGGGCTGTGAATAAAAGTGACATGTTGTCACAACTGATAAACAGATCAGCTGATTACACAAGACAATGCAGTCACACAAAACTATGTAAACATGCAATGGGAATCGTGCACTTTATCACAATTGTGAAAGAAAAGTAAACAATTTTGTTTGTACACTTATCGTTCCATTTACCAGTAGAGGAAAATTACAATTACGGGCCGCCCTTATCAAAAAAGTAATTATGATGATTAGCACACATTTGCATAAAAGTATGTGGGAAAGATTACAGCACAGAAGGCCAGCCTTGTAACACTGAGCAAGGCCTCACAGCAATACAACCAACAACATGCTGAATACACGAATTCAACAGCAAGTCCTTTAGTTAATAAAGATAAGTGTAATGCAATGGTGACAAAGATTTCGCTAAAGAAATCTTTAAGCTGGTAAGCTTCGTGGTCGCACGCTTGTTTTCAACTCTTCCTGAAGCATGAGCACTATGGTGCAGCGCATTAGAGAACATCAGTCGCTCGCACCTGTCGTGATCAATCCATTTCGAACATAACAAGTGACCAAGAACTGCGGTATTCGACAATTCATCTATATACTATCACAGATTCACCCCGTGGATTAATAAAATCTTTGCGAATCATGATTCACGGATCTGCACACTGCGCAAATTGTAGCATCCACTGATGCACTCTATCGCGGAGACGGCAGCTCGGCGTAAGCACATACGGTTGAATAATAAGCAGGTTGCATGCAGCCAGCGGTCGGCCAGCGCTGGGGCACGGCATAGTTGGTTAAACACGGCGTGGTTCTGCACGTCGCAAGTACAATGGGGGGAAAAATCTCTTCTTGGACTACGCTAGCCAGAGAAGAGATTTTAAACATGCGCACAGAATACGCGGCCCACGTAATGAAGAATTTTACTTCACCTGTCATATGCAGAAGTGCGTTGTAGTAGTAGCCGTCTTTGGTCTTCTCATTGTTGCTCCCAGGAAGCACTGCAGGCATCCCCAGGGGTGAAGTCGTCAACGTCCTTGCGGCTAAACCGCCGCACTAAGGTGGCCACCATAACCACACGCTCTCTGCACCTATAACCTTCTCGATCTTGTGAAATTGGTATCTCACGTAGACGAAGAACGGCATCTCAGTAATAGTTGACAAGCGCGCGATCGTTCACGCACACAAAATCCGCCATGAGAAGAAAAAAAACAACGTCAGTGTTGCTAACAGAGCCGTAAAAATGAGTGTTTTACCGCTAACTAAGTGTATGCTGGCTGTGTACTGACATTATATATATTTTCTTGACTGATTAACTTTGTTGTTTCAGTTGAAAGTTCTTGAGCTCTAAATCACAAATCAAGTAGTGACAAACATGAAAGCGCTGCTAATAATTTATTATATTGTCACAGCTTTTATACAATCAGTTCCAGTTTCGAACGACACCAAAGCTAGCTATTTTATCAACGGAACGCTAACGATTGTCACTATTTCTTCCTGGGTTTATGGCTCTCGCGCGTTCTCCACGTAATAAATCAATAGTCGGAAATACCACGCCGGTGCCTCATTCATGTACGATGTAATGCAATGATGTTTCGGTTCATTCGAGTAAAGCTTCAGCGGCTTCAGCCTTCTGCTTAAATGTTGAAAAAAAAAAGCGGTTCCTTCGAAGCAGTCCGGTTAGTAGTCAGACAATGTAAAAAAAAAAAAAGAAAAAGAAAAGAGCGCTAAAAGAAAAGCAAAGAACCAGCGAGATTCGAACTCGCGACGTCGCGAACCGCCTCCACGTACCGTGTAGCGGTCTTACACACTACGCCACTGAAGCATTTTTTTTTAGTCGGCTGCAGAGTGATTAACAACCTGATTTGTATGATATCGTATATACGTTGCGTGTTCTGTGTGTGTTAATCGTACTTCCGTCAGTACAGAAGTGACGGCCCCGGGGTCCGGGCCCGCGCCCGTCGAGGTGTTGGCAGCAGTGTCGGCCCGTCACGGTAGTCGGTTCCACCAGTTCCGCCAGTTCCACCTCCGAACTGGCGTTATCGGTTCTATATGGAACCGACTCAACATCGAAGTTCCTCTACAGACTGTGTGGAGCCAGAACAAGAATCGTCTGCTACTCTAGATACTTCTCAGGTAAGTTCTGTTTTAAAATGAATCTCGGCGCCCGGCATTATCAATGTCAATTCGCACACGGAGCCGTTACGTTCGCGCTCATGTGAGGCAACAGCTTCTTTCGTCGTAAATGACAGCTTTCCTCCTCGGGGCGATGCAGTCAGCTGTTTCACATCTATGTATCAGCTGGGCGCGCGGTGCGAGCGTTTTGTCCAGAATTTCGATCCCACAAATGCGGGAGGGAGAGGTGAGTAGTAGTAGTGTTAATTATGGCAATAACGCTTAACTCTGCAGCCCAATAGGGAGCACGGCGCTGCGCAAGGGGGGGCGGGGGCGGTGAAAGAACACGGTGTCGGTGCCTGTATGTTAAAGAGAGGAAGTGTGTGCATTCATTTTTTTTTTGGGGGGGGGGGGGGCTGTCAGTAGGCATCCCGCGAGGGAGGGGCGAGAGGAAGGGAGTACTTGCTTGCCCTTGAATTTCGGCTCTTACTACGGGGGGATTGGCCACGAAACTGGCGGTTAATACATGAGGGGCGATATCTAGGATTTAATGCCTGCGCAGTACCACTGCCGCCCGTTCTCTTCAACTCTTGTCCAAGTGGGCTTGCGAGGAAGTTCTTTTGCTTTTTTTTTTCGTCGTCTGCTAACTCGCACAAGTGTTGCCACATCGAGGACAGTTTTGTTTCCACTTGGCTTGCTTATAATATGAAGATTTAAACAACGGATTCTGTTCCTATTTTTGTACCCTATTTTTCCTTCCTTTCTGCCGACGAAGAATGAAGTAATAAGCACCTGGCACGCAAATGCAACCACCTGACAGGCAATTGCACGGTGTTGATAGAGGTAATAGTAATGTTTCGGTGGTCATCGACTGGATGGCCTTTCAAAAGTGCCCATTTGGCTCGGGTATCATTTATTAGTAGCAAATCTAAGACACCAGGTGTGCGAGGAATGTTCCATGTACTTGCAATGAGGGACACATTTCAACAAAGAAAATGAGTTACTGGCTGTGTTCATACAAACATTTACACATTAGTGCTATGCAGAGGCTTCTGAAACAGCATTGCACCTACATTGAGCAAATGTCCCTGATTTAATGAAAGGAATGTAGTAATGCTCAGTAGTGCAAGCTGAGACGGGAACAATGATTCCTGGCCTGTATTATTTTCGTTAAGCTACTGTGTACTTTTCACGTGTAAAAAGCTATCCCAATAAAAAATCCTTTCAAGGAATAATAAATGAGCTGTGCTGTGATGTTAACCCTTTGGTTAACATCATTTGGTGTTGCTTGCTACTCAAAATTCTGAGCAGCTGTCAAAAGGACGATGATAGTCAGAGTAAATTGGTGTAGATAAGATTTATTAATACGCTTTTCTTGCCAGAACCATGAATGGTTTGTTCTCATGACTTGTTCGGTATTACAGCATATGTGATCTCTTTGTGCTCGCATCACTTTGCTGTAATCATTGTCAATTTCACATCTGCTAGCTGTCATGCTGCGAGTGCTTGAAGCCCAAATATCATTAGAGCTATTTTGCATTCAAAAGTGACACGCAACGAAATGGACTGTCGCATGACCAGATCACTCGTTTCTCTTGCTAGATTGCTCAGTTGCAGAAATCTAGAATACATTGCTCGTTAGCCAGAATTGCTGTGAGAGACCAGTCAGTAGCACAAAGTTGGAATAGTATGTACATTAAACGTACTACCGGTTGTCACGTGGAAGAAGCGAACAGCAAAAAAAAAAAACAAATATGGTTAACTTGTTAGAGCACGTGTCATGCCAGCTTCATTGTGTACTGCTGCCTTCATACCGGCAACATTGGACAGCTGCCGCTTTCGTGGGTTTCAACTTCTAGGCAAAAGCTAACTCAGTCATGTCGCTTGTTGCTTTGTCTGCAAATTTGCTTTTGTGCCTCTTACACTTTATGATTTAACGTTAATGAATAACTTCTGAATACCGTCTCCCTGCTGTTTTGTTTCTCTTTTTTTTTCTATGCAGGCAAGTTCAAATGAGCTTGCCGAGGACATTGTTGGGCTCGAAGATGAACCAAATGCACAGGATGAATTTTCTGGAACAGTCAGCAAACTCCATGGTAATTTGGAAAGTAGTCAAGAGGCTCCTGAAGATGCTCGAGTCATCAACCCTGATGCTGATCTTTGATTGTATGGCAAGAAATTGAGCCACAATGCCTCCTGGCCTCTCTGTGAGCAGATTGCACGTTATGTGCTAGTTCTTGATTTTGTTGTAACGACTGGACTGCAATGGATACAAGTGGATGGCTTGCTGAAGCTGCGTAATGCAATATTTGGAAACGATGTTTTTACATCCATTGAAAGAAGTACCAACACCAATTTTCAAGGCTGACTTTGCTTTGTTATACAAATTTCTTTTTATGTGGAGATGACTATGAGCTAGTGTGAAACTCGGGAAACATTTACAGTTAACTTTAGCTTGGTTTACCTTGTGACATTGACCCTAGTGTGGTGTCAGACCACAAGTTCTGGTTGCCTCACGCACCAGTATCAGCAGTGTTGATGGTGTCAGGGACCAAAACAGACAAAATGGCTGCTTGTGCGTCACCAACAGAGCCAACCGTGGAAACGTCACAATATCATGAGCTTGGGCGAGGATGTGATGAGAAGCTTGTATCATGTCGTGGCGTCAGGGTTTAGTAGGAACTAATACTAACTTGTACTTCATTTTTCAGGGTGCACTCATGCTTACTAGCGCACCTTCTAGGCTCATGAGGGCTTGGCTTTTCATTTGACGCTAAAAAAACGACAACTGAGAATTTTTGCATCATTACCTTTTAATGCACATTTCACTAACTCAGCCATATCATCTATGCTCTTTTTAAAGTCTTGGTGAGCCTTTGAAGCCCCAAATATAAAGCTGTTTGGTTTGCAATCTGCAGCACCTGTTGGCACTGCAGTCAATAGAAGCTTGTACTCATGGGACAGTCATCTCTTCACGTAGAAAAGAGAAGAAATTTCATGCATTTTTACAATGATTGTGTGGCTCTTCACATTGTGCAATGTGCTGCCCTGTTGAACGCCATATCCATTGCTGTCATTGCATCTAGGATGCCACGTCAATTTGCCCTTCTCGCATATATACGGATATGTGCTTGCCGTGCACCAAACATGCACACCATCTTGGTATTAATGACTGTCTCAAATCGAGTTTTCAATATTTATTCCTATGTGAGGGCAATGCAACAATACAATACAATGCAGAATTTGGGTGCTTTTATATTCAAGTACCTAATTTGCACAACGTTCTGTTGAACTTTTCGGTTATTTTGTTGCTATGATCAAGCATGAACATTTGCCTACGACAGTTTATATAGTATCTTGTACATATCAATTGTAGTACAAAAGCTTTGTGTTGGGGTAATTAAACATGTATTCTGAAATAAAGTATACACACTGCTGTTTGGCTTCAGTTTCTGTGCCTTTTGTTTGTCATCAGTTCCACAATGTGTACAGATTTCGTGTTCACAGTAAATTGTAGGGCTGTCTCGTGTTCTTTAATGCTCTGGAAAGCACCTGGCCAGACTAGCTGTGTGGTGCCACATGAGGATGTGGTTTGTCCAAGAGAATACAGCATACCAGAGAGCGATATACATAGGTCAGCAAACTCACTTATCAGTCGACTCGCTCATATTCAGATGAAGCAGCAAGTCTGAGGCGGAGTGCGTTCAGGAAAGTAATATTTTGGCAAGATTTTGTCCGAGTGAGTGCGGTTGAGAAAAATTTTGGTGAGTCTGAGTTCGAGTGAGCCATAAGCGCAAAATATATTTCTTGAATGAGCCTGCGTGAGCTCCATTTTTTTTGCCAACTTATGGTCCTATCTACTCAACTTCATTACTATCAGCCTTATGTCAGCTCATGTTTATACCTGTGTCTACTGGCATACTTCAATGTATGAGAGTTCATACTCCAGCTAAATACTTTTTGATCAGAGGCACGAGTTATGGAGGTGGGTTGCCTTCATCTCAGCGCGCAATCTCTTTCACGGGAAGTTATTGATAAAAATATCTCGTGCATGGTCGTCGGCATAATTTTCTCTTGGGGGGTGCAAACCATTGTTGCATCGCGACTAGGAGAGGGGGAGAGCACTGGGATAGCTTGGGTGCGGGGAAGTGTTTGAGTGGCTTGAGGGGGGGGCAAGTGCCTTTTTTGACCCCCCTGCCGATTCCCATGATCTCGTGTGAGTTGTCTTTCAATAAAAATGTGCTTACTGGATTGCAACCACTAATAGCTGATATCTGAAGGTACGATATCAAAACGGGGAGTGGAGGGCACCTATTATGTTACTTAGCGTTAAAGGAGTAGTTACACAAATTTTAGCAGTTTTCGTATTGTTGCTCTTAATAAAAGTTCTGGTGTCATGAACACTAAAAAATGTATAGTTGTTCCAAGCGCCTTTCATATACTTTTAATACCGCTTCCTTAAAAAACATTTTTGGTTTCGATATCGAGGAGGTGTTATCATAGTGACGTTGAACAGTGTGACGGAGGTCTAAGTCACGAGGGGATAGTAACACTTGATGTTCTTGCAGCACTCTGTAGGTTGCTGTTAGTTGTACGTGTTGCACGTATACAATGAAAGGTCAATTGACATGCAGCGGCTCCAACAGCAATTTTGGTTGCATCTCAGACGCAGCACTTGCAAATCCAGCGAGCGGTGCTATCTTGTCATGATAAGGTCTATTACGGTGGGTTTGTCTTGCAGATGCTGGTCGACAAAATCTTTAAAACCAAAGTAAAATATGTTATACATGCTTCCTGGCTCCAGTGTGTGGAGAGCGTTAACACATGCCAAGGAAACAATAGCATTGACACCCAGGTCGGAAAAGCTAATTATAAGTTAACATAGTCATGAGTCGACTCGCTGAGATTCGGTTCCAGCCACGAGTCTGAATGAGTCCGGCTAAGTAATATTTTGGTGAGTGAGTCTGAGTGAGTCTGGTAGAGGAAAGTTTTAGGTAGTCTGAGTCCGAGTGCATTCGGTTGAAGAAAATTCTGAGTCCAATTGTAAGCCCAATAGGCGTGCGCAGGGTTCCCCTTCAGGGGGGGGGGGTAGGTTCGTCGTAGTGTCCCCCCTCCCTATTATGTCAAAGTATTGGGCTGACATTGCACCCCCCTCTTAGGTGACTAGGGGGGCGCCGCCCCCCCTGCCCCCCCTGTGCTCGCGCCTACGGTAAGCCCCAAACACAAAATATATTTCTTGAGCAGCCTGTGAGCTCCATTTTTTTACTAAAAGTCTACTACCGTACCAACCCGGTGTGGTTTTGGCTAAACACCACACCAGGCTGGTGTATACACCGGAACACACCACACCAGGCTGGTGTATCCACGAGAAAAAAATCACACCAGGCTGGTGTATCCACCAGAATACATCCCACCAGGCTGGTGTGTCCACCAGAATACATCCCACCGGGCTGGTGTTCCCACCAGGAAACATCACACCAGGCTAATGTTCCCACCAGCACACATAGAACACACCAAACACACACTGGTGGGATTTTCAAGTGGGGAGAAACCATTAACAGTTTCGCTGGCTGTTGTCGGCCCCAGAAGCACGCTCTCCGAAGTGAACTGTCAGTTAAAGGGACACTAAAAACAGACAATGACTTGGTTTAGAGTGACAAACTGCACTCTGAGAAATCTAATGCCATATATTTCGCTATAATAAGTTCATTTTTAGCGGAGAAAATTAAGGTTAAAGTGTCATTATTAAATTCCGCGCCTAAATGTGCGCGCGGGACGTCGAAAGTTTCAAAATGTATTTGTCGTATTTTCGCGATATTGGCTCGATGAAATTTTCTGGAACTTCGCATGCTAGGTCTATCGCACCCGCAGATGACAGTGCACTTCATTTTTATCGATTAGAAGCTACGTAGGACCCAGCAGACGCCGTCAAAATCTATGACGTCACGGTGTTTGGGGCGAGAACCTGAAGGTGGTGTCTCCACCCGCATTTTCTTTTCGCGCGTTTTAGATGCGAAGCAGCTTATGGCCGAGTTTGATCCGGTGGTGGTGTGCGGCCTGACCACCCTTACTGCGCATGCGCATACCCTCTCCACATACATCCTCTCTTACGCTCCTCCCTCTCTCTCCCCTAGGCATCCCTCCCAGCGATCACCACACCCCACTGCGCATGCGCGACTCCTCCCCCTCTCTATCCTCTCCTACGCTCCCCCCCTCATTCCTCTAGGCATCCCTCCCATGGCGTTTACACCGCCATAGCGCATGCGCGTTCTCTCCACCTCTCTCTCCTCTCCCCCCTGTCTCCTCTAGGCATTCCTCCCGCGCCGTTTACAGATCCATTGTGCAAGCGCGTCCCCTCCCCCCTCTCTCTCCTCTCGTACGTTTCAATTTTCAAGGAGATAATCGCAGGTCACTTCAGGTTCTTGCTGACGAAATACGCCTGGCCAATTAGCTAACGATTTCTGATGGGAAATGCAGCCCATATGTATTATTAGTATCGTGAATAACCACACGTTGGTGTATTATTAGTATCGTGAATAACCACACGTTGGGACTGCTCATGAGGCGCAGCTTCACCAACATAAACGTAGGAATATCGTTACTGCTGGCTACACTGAGTACTACAGGCAAACATTTCGTAGCTTCTGTATTAGTAATGAGCACTTTAATTAATGACGAGCTGTTTTTCCCAATGCGGGCCTGCATATTGATGACATCAGCAAAGTCATTCGATTCAATAATTTTACGCAGTTCAAACGGCTGCCGGAACAATTTAACAAGATGGACATTGAAAACAGCATCGAGGACAATAGCTTGGTACCGGTGTCGCCAAACCACCATAAGAGCGCATCTAAGAATTCCGTAAAATTTTACCTACGGTGCCACCAACAGGAGGGCGGTATAAAACTCCAATAAAAGAACGGTTTGCTTGAAAGGTCTACACTTTGTAAGCATTAGCGATGTGGTAGAATTCTAAAAACAATTGGTAGAATAAAAAACAATATTGAACAACGAAAGCGCCCCTACCGCAAAACGCTACATTTATTCAGCTATTCCGTTGCAAGCGCGTACAATGACATCGCTGTGAGCGCGAAAGGACGCGCACGCGCACTGCGATGTTTCGGTAGACGTCAGACGGCGCGGCGATGCAGTGTTATCTGATTGTGGTCGCCGCTCGCGCGTCCCGACTTATTTTGCCGACGGGTGTACATTAAAATGAATGAAAGACGCGCTGTTCTTATACATGGAAAACAATGCGCCCAATGTGTAAAGTGTCACGTAATGATCTTTTTTCACTTTAGTTTTCGACAACCATAGTTTGGTTGACGGCTAAGGACAATACTCTGGTTTCATTTCATTTGAGCTTTTCACTTTAGAAAACCAAATCTCGGCTACATGGGCAAAAGGCAGATGTGCTCCGCCTCAGGCAACCCCGTACCCGAATGCACACACTCAGAGCATCAAATATCACAAAAAAAGAATAGTATATAATATAAATACTTATAGATCACTTGTACAACTGACAGGTATTGCATGCTAGCGATAACGTGGACCGGGCTGTCCTCAGCTTTTCGCGCTTTCATATCAGCATTGTGAAACAAAAAAATCTATTTTTCATCTTCAAAGACAACGCTTGTGGAAATCTCATCATTCTGTTTTTTAAGGGGTTAGGCGGTCATTTATTAGGAGTCAGGTGACATTCAGCTTCGACAGACCATCTGTCAGGCTTCACATGCCAGATATAGCGAAGTTGAAAGGGCAAAGAATGCGCGAGCACGTCGTCGTCTCGACTCACGCTCGAAGTAGGCGTCCAACTCGGTGTCCGTTCTCTCCGACACGAGGAAGAGGAGGAGGAAGATCATGGCGGTCGACATCAGCGTCGTCGCGAAGTTGGTCCACGCGAGAATCGGTGCCACACTGCGAAGGATTGAGTGAGGGGTGTACGACACACGTGGGCAGTGCTGAAGCGTTTTTCGTGGCTATTTCTCGGACCTCTGCGAATCACTCGTAGGCCTACTCGCTTAGCTTTCAAACCCACATGCGCTAGCAATAAAGGTTGCTATAGACGAAAGATGCGATCTGCTTTCATGTCAGACAAGAAAAAAAGAGCGTGCAAAAAGAGCCGCTTTGTCTATTTGCTTATTTAAAAAAATTGTAGCGCTACATTAGACGAGGACAAGAAGAAAAGAACATGACAGAACTTCTTGTCCTCGTCTAATGTAGCGCTACAATTTTTTAAAATAAGAATGTATCACCAACTAGCCCCGCAACGTGTTTTGTTAAGTGAACGTTCGTCTATTTTCCTCTTGGATTACCACGCGCATTTCACTAACAAGTGCAAACACACGTACTAGCATCAGTATCACACTGTGCGAAGGGTGGTCGTGACGGTGGCATGGAAAAGTGGTCCAGCGGGGTTCGCGGGCAGGCACGGATCCCCCCGAAGTGCAATCTGTTTATTTACGTGCACGTAATATTGGGTGCAAGGACATTGTACTGGTGCGACGTGTGTTCATTACGGATATTGAGGTAACGCGTGGAATTTTACTGCGAGATCGTGCAGAGGACAACGTACAAAAAGGGACATTTATGGAACGTTTCGACCGGCCACCGGTCTTTCTGAAGAGTGGAGTCGACAAGCAGATTCGTTCCATTGATGCCCGTTTACACAGAGAGAGATGCAAGGGTAGGCTTCTTTTAAAATAGTAGGAAAATGGCCACTGCAGCAATAGAGCATAGAATATGCCTATCCGCAGCAAGAGGAGGGCGGGAAGCACGTCTACAGTAACGAGAATAACGATAAACAACACCAACAGCAACAAGAAGACAGCACCATTATGCACGCTCTTCAAAAATGGGGGGCGGGAGAAGAGGAGGGATAGGAAGGATCACATGGAATGCGTGTCAGCCCGTATGTATGTATGTATGTATGTATGTATGTATGTATGTATGTATGTATGTATGTATGTATGTATGTATGTATGTATGTATGTATGTATGTATGTATGTATGTATGTATGTATGTATGTATGTATGTATGTATGTATGTATGTATGTATGTATGTATGTATGTATGTATGTATGTATGTATGTATGTATGTATGTATGTATGTATGTATGTATGTACGCCCATAGCTCTCAGGTAACTAGAGAGGCGGGCCGCACCCCCCCCCCCATGCGCACGCCTACGCGTACGCCCACTGGAGTACTGTTTTCGCGGTCATGTAAGAATCCTGCTGTGCGACCCGGCAAGACTTCGCGAGACTTAGTGACTCTTGTTGACGTGGGAGAGAAGGGGAGGGCGTAGTCCGCTAGGTAACTGCCTCGTGGCTGAGGACACCTAAATAGCGCGAGACCTGAGAGATCACGAGAGCCAGGGTAAGACCTGAAGAGTTATCGCGAGTCCCTGTGGGAGGGGCCCAAGAAGTTGTTGCAAAAATCGCTGGTGAACATTTTGCTGGACACAAATGAAATCTGTGAAGTAAACAGTGCCGACTACAAGGACATTGAAAAAAAAAGAAAATACGACCATCTTCTTTCAATATTATTTCCTGCACGTGCTGTTAATGGTCTCCAACGGCGCACCAACTTGCCCAACTAGCTATTTTACTGCTGCTAGCAGATGAGCTCCAATACTAGGCCTGGGTGAGTTTTCACGTAGCTTCTATTCATAGGAAATCGTATAGACTTTCTTCGAGCTAGCTTTAGGTACCCGGGAGGCTGTGTTTTCCTGGAATGAAATGTGTAATACACTCACCAGCGTACGTCACTGAAGAACCTGTTCCAGCCGGCCAGGCGCAGGAAAGATCGGGAACAGCCCATGCTGTACAGACTCTGCTCCGTGGCCAGCCTCCAAGACTGCGACAGAAGAAGACAACGTCACAGATGGGTCTGCCTGCATCAAACATCACAGGGTTCCTCGCACATTCGCCTAAGACGACTCGAAGGCGAAAGCCATCTTTTTTTTCTCAGTAGATGTAGAAGGGAGCAGGGAACACGAACCGTGGTTACACGTGCGACTGCCAAGCGCCGTCTTCATTTTCTTCTCTTGAGGTCGCGTGCTATCCGGATTCGTTTGCCGCTCAAAGGAGGGCGCTACAACGGCATTCTGTGGCGTTACGTAACATGACGTGACGCCAGAATTTGTGACGTCATGATGACGACGTCTGGTGACGTCATCATGTAATAATGATTTTTTGCACTACTCGTCCCCGACGCCGTGGGACAGCCACCGCCGACGGTCACATTTCCCGTTTGATGAGGCATATGAGACTTTCGCGTTAATAGACGGGTAAAACTACAACCACAATATTGTCTCACTTAGGGTTGAAAAAATGCCCCCCACCTCCCCGAAGGGGAATCGTGAGGAAATGCGAATGCATTTCGCGCGCGCTTCACTCCATTTATATATGGTGGTTGTGGTTCGAAGAAGGAAAAGGCGCCTAATTTCTGCAGCCTGGTCGGGAGCACGGCGCAGCGCCTTTTTTTTTGCTTTTTTTGTGTTTTTTTATTTTTTATTTTTTAAATTTTTTTTCATATATAGCTCCGCCGAGCTCCCGCGATGCGAGCGCCCTCACGCGTCAGAGCGCGCTCCTCCTCTCCACTCACTCTCTTTTTTAAAAAATTTTTTTTCATATATAGCTCCGCCGAGCTCCCGCGATGCGAGCGCCCTCACGCGTCAGAGCGCGCTCCTCCTCTCCACTCAGAGCGGAGAGAAAACACCTGCCGCGGACAACGCCAACGCCGCACAACGCCAACGTCGCACAACGCCGGATGCCTGACATAGCCCGACTATGAAATGCATTCGCATTTAAAAAAATATTGTGAAAGGAAATTGTTCGACAGTAGTTTACTATGTGCTGCTGTTGCCAGTGGTGTAGCCAAGGGATGGCACTCCCCCCCCCCCCCCCCCCCCGAAATTATTTTTAGCCGAAGCAGCTACCTTGCTTCAGATGTCTGACCATCTGTGGGACGCTGTTAACGAAATGCATTGAATGCACGTTGTCCAGTTGTGGATATTGTCGGTCTATATGCAGACGCTCCATAATACCGTCATCCTCCCAAGTCCCTCTCCGATTATGTTTCTCGCAAAGGCAGTCAGGAGTTGTGAACTCTCGATCTTTTCTTGACACTGCGGGAGCCTACTCTTCGAACCTCACTGTGTCACTCGGAACATTGCAGGTAATTACATTCTCCATGCACGATGCGTAGCCACCGTTGCAGTTGCGCTCGACGCATTTGCGCCCCATCATACAGAAGCGCTGATGGAAATCCTGGAAAGCATTCGCGTTTGTAGCGGCGGGAAAAGCGCCCCCCAGAGAACGAGAAACCAGCGCCAACAGCGCAACTCGGAAGCCTGCGAGAGCGCTAGAGAGAGACACACAAAACCTGCAGATCGTGAAAAATTGCCCCCCAAGGCCACTTCCATACGCACAACATGGGATGGGAGCGGGAAACCTATGTATGCGGCAGACGTCGTCTGCTCAGGGACCACTACTAGTAGCTTGTTTCAAGCGCTGTACGGCCTATAATTAGAGCAGTATCTCTAAGCAAGTGCAGCTTCAACTTCTGCCACCTTTAGTAATTGAGGTTACGAACGGAAATATGGAAAAATTTACGATATGCGAGCAGGTATCACGATTTTTTTAGGTCGCGTCCATAGAAGACCATGCAAACGATAGAAACACGCCGGAAGCGTCATCTCTCGAGAAGCGGCAAAAACCGCGTTAGCTCTGTGACGCTATCGGTCCGCCCTCGCTCGCTGCGGCGGCACAGCAGTTTGTCCTCCTCAAATACTTGTTTCTCCGTGCCTACCGAATAGAGAGGTCAGGCTCACCTGTAGATCTAGCAGCTGGGCTGGGTCGAAGCTCGAGAGCTGTTTCCAGAGGTCACCTTTGAAGCCCTCACCGACCACCTTGGCGCACAGGAACCACACGAGGAAGACGCGAACGACCACCAGCGCGTACATCAGCTGCGGATTGGTTCGTGTGTATTTAGCGCGGAAGTACTCCCTACAAGAGTACGCGAGCATTCCAGCAACCGCCCAGTATATGTGGAAATGCCCTTCTACTTTGACATCCGGTCGCTTGTTTCACTTTCCGTTTTGTACTTTACCTTGCAATGGAAAATGCAATGAGAAGACGCCGTCACGTACCGCACTGATGCGTCCAATGCGCGAGCATGAAGCGGCACAGGCGATCGCCCAGGTGGCTGCGCACGCCAGTGCCACGTCGGTGTTCAGGTGCAGCCAGTCAAGATGGTTGCCCAAGCCGAGCACGAAGTCCCTGCACGCAAGATACGTTCAGTTGGCAGCGAAAAGGACAAAGGAACTGTACACAACGGAGAAAAGATAGGATAGCTGAATCTAGTGCCACAAACGCCGTGAGAAGCCCTCTTAAAAGCTCAGCCGAGGCCGGAATCATGCATGAAGATGACTAACGTACACAAAACTACGTTCTGCGCTACTTTTCGAGTATTTCTTCATTCGTGTGCCCAGTACAAGTGTCTTTAAGAGACGCCTGCCCTATTTATGCAAAATCATTATAGTCCGAGTAGTTCGTTACATACGGCTGCAACAAGCGACACCAAAGGGGAACCGTGAACCACAGTGTAGCAACTACTCGAAGAGAGTGGGTGAAATGTACTTCGCTTTCCCTTCTATGCTTCGACAGATCACCGCGCTGTTGATGCTAGAGAAGATTGTAAATAATTCCGGAGTTTTTACGTGTCACGATGTAATTGTGAGGCAATGTTTCGACCAGGGGTCTTGTCTTATTCAAGGCAACAAGTGCCTGAAGAAGACAGCCTTGAAGAAGAGAAGACCGCTTGTCGAAAAGTTCGTCCCAGTGCCAGCGTATGTTCCAAGGACTTTTCATCACAGCGGCCGAAGTAAGCACTTTTCCAAAGTGCTTACTTCGGCAAAAAAAGTCCTTTGCAAGCACAGTCACGCACACGTGGACAAACATGATATGCAACTTGATTGCGAGACCACCAATGCAGTTATAAAGGTTGTCTTCGGTGATTTTCTTCAAAGCTCGCCGCTGTCACGCCCGAGTGGTTCAAGTGAACATACCTTAACAATAATCGAAGCTGACAAAAAAGAGACGCCAGGAAGAACAACTGGAACCTTTTTCAAATAAGAATTGCTACAATTTCAAGAACAAGAAAATTGCTACAATTGTTAAGTTTTTAAACGAGCTGTTCGATACACATCGATAAATTGCTCCATGTCTTGAAGGCACGCGCACACTACAGCTGTTGCGTCACAAATTCATGTTGATACTTCACACTTTCTTGTGTCATTGGACACGTCACCTTTCATTTTATATTTAGATATATATATATGACGAGCGAAAGCGATTGAATAAATGTTGTGAGTGCGCGAGCTCCTTGTCCGTTTTGTGTTCTTGCGTCTTTAGTCTCTGTTAATCTATGCCGCGCATCGTTTCACTTCAGAATACAATTGCCATAATCAGACCAAAAATGCCTAACGCTGTTTGTCTTGTCAGTACGATTGGCGTTGTCCAGAATACAGGCGCTGTGGAAAGAGGCGAATGCTTTTTGAACATGCACATGCGCTGGGCACACGCACTGTGAACAGGCTGAGACCGGCAATTAAAACGCGGCGCTGCACTAGGTACCACATTTTGCGTCGTCACGTGCTTTTGTTGACAAGAAGGCGTGATGCGCACTCATACACGATGTCGTTATTAAGCGAGCCATGCTGTCATCGCGGAGTATTCTACCACAGAGCCCTGCTGGTGCTTGAAACTTCGCAAAAAAGATCCTATACACGCGTCATGTTTTGCGAGGAATCAAGTTAAAGGACATAACATTGCGTGGCAGAATAGTAAGATCACATCATTTTATGAAGTTTAAGACTCTTATAAACAACTACAGCCTCAGCCGGATTGACATCCACTGTTCATGCAGTGCACCGAAGCAATACTGATAGTTGGGCTAGTTGGTAATGCATATTCAACACCTCTGTTTTTGCTAGGTCCTGTCGATTTGAGCGCTGTGAATTTCGTCAAAAACGTGAAATGTTCTTCTCTAATAACTTTTTAGGAGACAGTGTTACCCGAAACACCCCTCTGCGTAACGCTTGTTTCGCGCTTGTGGAGGCCGCCTTGACTATTTCGTTAGCTATGCATATATACAATAGGTGCATTGGTGATACACACCAAGGAAGAAAAAAAAAGCGGTAGAATACTGGAATGCTACGCAGTGTGTCTGGGTTGGATTCCTGCTCGAACCGTGTTATTTTTCTTTCATTGAGCGCGGTAGCTGCCACGAACATCGGCGGCGGCGAACAACCACGCCACCGAAATCGGCTGTTCTTGTGAGCTCATAACAGCTATGTAAGAAAACGACCACGAGAACACCAAGACTTGAGATTTGAGAATGCCTGCCGAATGTGCTCCATCCCATCGTTATTCTTCTGTTACTTCGGTTTTATTGTTCGGCTCTGCGGTGACTACCTGTCCCAAGTAGTATTCCTTTACAGCTTGCTGTGCCTCGCTACCTATCACAAAGCCCTGTTGCTTATGAGACTGATGCACATTACTTTAGTTTTCTGCATGTTAATTTTCAGACCACCGTCCTGCTTTCCTAGTCTAATTCAGTAATCATGACTAGCAATTCGTCCCCATAGTTAGCCATTAATGCTACCATATGCTTAGCATTTATTTGATATTTTGTCCGAACGTGCTACGAAGAAAATACTGTGGTTAACGACTCCTTCGTTCGTATGCAGTTTTGTTGCTCGTTGTGTTAAAGAAGGTCGCCGGCACAGCGCTCACCGATGGAAGTGCTCGACGGCGCTGACGGTGGCCGGCGTGCAGTTGCGCGCGAACTGGTGTCTTGGCACGAGCACCACACGGTCACCGATCACCACGGGAACTCCCGGCAGCCGGTCGCGTTCCACGGCCTCCTCGAAGCGCATTGCCAGGACGCGGTGTATTTGCCGGCATGGTCGGGGCTGTCAACGAGCATGCGCACGTGAGCGTGCGTACGACGGCCAAGCAGTGTACGATTATGTTCTTTTGATTGCTGTAGCGCTAAGTTCGAGGGATGTTGCGGGGTTCAAAATTCTTGCACGGACTACGTTAGGAGCCGCTAATAATGCTCCTTTCATCTAAATAAAGGTGCACAAGGGCTTCAAATTCACTATTCATTGTAACGAGAAATCACTTTAATGTGCCTATTAACTTGGTCCAAATGAGTTTCTCAGCGTCTTCCGTTAATAATGTCACGTGACATGGTGGAGCCATTGTGGTTCATTTCACGCTACTTAATCACATAGGGTAGTTCTTCAAAAGTTCTGAGGCCGTGCGGCTCCTGAACTTCATTCATGATACAATTTAGATTTCGTGTCACGGATGCTTAATCAGTGTCATCAGAAAGATGCATGTGTATTTAAACTCGTGTGATTTCAATAGTTCCGGATGAACTCGCAGACATCCACTTCACGGCCTCTCGTAGCCTTAGAGTTACCTTCGGACGTTGCATCTCGTGAATCAGTCATTTAAGTATTCGTAAAATTCTGGCGCATTCCACCAACTGTGGGAATAGATGTTAAGCGACGCAGTCTAGGAGTATATTGAGGCGATGAAGATAACAAACAGAACACAAAAGAAACGAGACAGACAAGCGCTGACTTCATACTGGCGTTCATTACAGAGGCAGATATGTATCATATGTATGTATATTTGTAATTAAAACCAGTTAGAAGTAAACGGCACTCCTTGTTGCTTTTCTTGTGCTCTGCGTCTATTTCTTGCGGCTAGCCACGTAATCACGGAATTCCAGACAGCCTGGTCTCGCATCTTTGCTCCAGTCCACGAGCAGACACTGTGCAGGACTGTTTCGCGTCCCTTCAAACGGTACGGAGCGGGTTACCGTCTTTGCGAAAATTGAGAACCTGCGTGTATTTTGCATGCTGACTTGGCCACCTGTGTTTACAATAAAACCAGCTTTGTCCCGCTTTGAAGGTGCTTTCTGAAACGGAACCTGCTAGTGAGTGCTATAGAAACGTCTCCAAAGAATTTACCTTCCCCAGCTTGAGCAAACGAGTTTTTCAGCTGTGGTAGATTGGGTTATTAGCTGCTTATTGGAAGCGAAAACACATTATGCAAAACTTTTTTTTACTGCTCCTTTCCACCAAAGGCAGGCACAGTCACGCTCAATATGAGTTGCGACACGCTGGCTGTGGTTAATGTGACGCCAAGCCTAAGCAATGACATTGACAAACGTTAAGTTGGTTCAGAAAGTACCGCTAACTTGAGAAAGTTTTATTCACCAATTTTTTTGTATGTAGCTGCCACTTTGCAGTGTTGGCGCCATTTTGAGTACAGAATGCATGTTGCAACTCGTATTGAGCGCGACTGTACATCAGATGCTTTCTCTAGATACGAACATGAAAGCGCTCACTGCGCACACTGAGCTGCTGTCAGCCGACGGAAAGCACAATGAAGACGGAAATGAGGCGTCTTTACGTGGCCGAGGTTGAAAGTGTCTACATCAACTGAGCAGTGCTGAACGAATAATAACTAATATTTGATCGGATTTTACTCGCCATAAATACGATGACTATGAGGCACCGCGTAGTAAGGAACTTGTTAATGTCGAGACCTGTGTTTTTTTAACGTGCACCTTAATCTTGGCAAACATTTGTTATTCCATTTCGCCCCATTCGTTTAGGGGCCACTGTTGCCGGACGTCGAACCCACGACCTCGATCTTAGCAGTCCAAAACTTTAGCCGTTAAGCTAGCACGTCGGGTCTGACTGCGAATAGAAAAAGGAAGAGGCCACCTACCAGATCCCCTTTCTTTGTGGTCTCCAAAAGAGAGGTACCGTAGTCAATTGATGCGCATTGCATTTCTGCAACTATTGGCATGGTGACTGTGACATTGTTGTGACTGTGACACTTTTGTTCCGTTTGTTTCCAAAACCTGCCACGCATATCTTACCGTTATGTGGCATTAAAGCTTGCTTCTCCGCAAGCCTGTATAACGCCTATACCAGTAGTGTCAGGGATTCGAACGACTTTTCCTAATAAGATTCCTGGTTACAGTTGACCAATGTATGCAAAAGAACAAATACCAGGATACCTGAATCGTTCTTCGAGGTTACCAGTAGCCTGACATGCAAATCACTGTCGATTGTTCGGCGTTTTTAAGTAGTGCGTTTTGTTGTGTCCCATTTTGAATTCGCCGACAATTAATCCAGCTCGGCAGTGGCGCAAATCACTCATTCCAAGCCCCCTTAGCGTACCCCTCCGGCTTCGAGCACGTAGCAGGTGGTGGTGTTCATCCCTCGGCAGGTGGCCCACGGCAGCGGGTCCTGGATGCTTCCCAGCAGGTACAGCACCGCGTGGGACATTGTCAGTGCGCTGCTCACCGTGCTCGCCACGTAAAAGTAGGCCGTCGTGTAGCTGAGACCTGCGAGATGCGAGCACAGCCACCTCCTGTAGATCGCAAGCGATTCTCAAAGGTTTGATTCTGATGACACGAGACGTTCTCGCGGTGCCAGTCGCATTGTACGAAAATGTTAAGAACTTCAATGGTGAAGCTTCAATTATAGCAAGAACATTTGTAGCTGTGAGTTATCAACTACGAAGAAAACGTGCAGATGGACAGTTGTGGCTGCCTGCCACTTAGCACTTCACAAGTACACAAGAGGGCCCATTTTGAACACCTGGAGGAGAGTTTCTGGCTGTAGAACGTATCATATGACCACATTTTCTCGCGGAGCTGAACGTTGCTGCCGGATAATAGTATTTTCCGGGAACGTGTTTGCACGACAGAAGAAAACTAGCAGCGACGATGACGCGGCGTGGTTGACAGTATGCGTACTACACAATGGCGATCGCACACCAATAACAGTAACACGGAACAAGGGCACGAACGGCACGAAAATGACTTCTCTCATTGCGACCCACGACAACACTGTGAGTGCAGAATTAACTGCCAAGTCTGGCTACCACCAGTAAAGTGAAATGATGAACCTGCTAACTATGCCAGCCACGGTCAACACGTATCCTGGATGAACTATGCTTTTAAAAATCTTGCACTTAAAGAAAGGAGCCAAAGCGTATCATTGGCTCTCCTTTACCGAGGTGCACCATGACGTAGCAGAAGGCAGTGAGCGTCTCTTACCAGCGAACGCGGGGGGCGCACTCGAGCATCCCTCGGTTTCCGGCGTGCGTGAACTGTCCCAGGATGGCCTCCATGTGAAGCAGGGGGGACAGCCAGCACGCTCATCACGGTAGCGTACATCACCAGGAACGAGCCTATGCAGCAGATACACGTTTAAATATGAATGCCCTTCGGCCCAATATACGGCTCGTACCAGCAAGACACCTGCGACGCTGCTAGCATTTGCGATGTTCGGTTTAGTAGACATAATATTTTGTTGGGGTTTTATGTCCCAAAAGCAGGATATGATTATTAGGGACGCCGTAGTGGAGGGCTTCGGAAATTTTGACCACGTGGCCTTTAACGCGCACTTAAATCTATGTACACGGTCCTCAAGCATTTCGCCTACATCGAAATATGGCCTACGCGGCCGGGATTCCATACCGTGACCTTCGAGTCAACAGTCGAGCACCATGACCACTTGAACACCAGGGCGGGTTAAGTTTTGTAGGCATACACATGCATACCGACACGTGGCGTTACATGCTGCTGGTGCACTTCTAAGTTTTAAATACAAACGCAATTCTATACAAACAATGGCAACACACTTCGTTCGTGAAAAGTTTTCCCCGACGTTTCGCCGCTTTATTTTCGTTTTAGTGCGACAGCATTCTTGGAGAGATGCCAGACAAAACCGTGTCTGTAACACAACGCCTCGCAGATAGAATGAACGAGAATTACTAGATAACTGAAAAGTTAGAACATCGAAAATTCTGCCAACTGGCAGCTTTGGGCTGTTCTTTCGAAACAAAAAGGTAGAATGAATAAACAATACAACTTCCTATAACAATACTAAGGGTTCCATCGGAAGCACATAAATGTAATAAATGGTATAATGTATAATCGGTGACTAACAAATTTGTGACACTGGAAAGTTCGAATTTTGAAAATATGGACGATTGGCAACTTCATGCTAGTCCTTGGAAAGCAGAAAAAATGATTAAGGAAAGAAATT
>JALIZH010013874.1:27500-40873 GCA_030522465.1 Rhipicephalus appendiculatus | reverse complement strand
ACGTTGTTGTTTTTTTTCCTGAATAAAGAAGTCAGTTTCATACATCAGGTGCAACGGTGTGGGCGCTATGCAAGAAGTTCGACCAGCAAGATGTGTGAGTACGCGCGCCTCGCGCTTGGCTTTCGCCGTTGTAAACGCTCGTGCAAGCCGAGCACGAGCCCGCGCGTGTTGCGTCGCCATGGGCTGCAAATGAAACGTCAAAAAGCGAAAACAGAGAGACGCTACGGGATGCCAGAACTACTTATTGACAAACGCGTAGCGGGTTTGTTTATATCCGAAGCAGGCCCGTAGCCAGGAATTTTTTTCGGGGGGGAGGCACATGTTGAAGGCCTTCAAAAACATTTACTTTTATTGCTTGTCCTTGGTAAAACACCCCCCTCCATCCGAATTTAGGGGGGGGCCCGGGCCCCTAGGGCCCCTCCCCTGGCTACGGGCCTCATCCGAAGTACCAAGCATCTTCATTTACTACACAGCTTGAAGACGAGAACAAATTATGTTAAGGGGGGCAAAATCATTGGACTATTTCTTGTTGCGAACGCATCTACTGCAAGGAGTCTCGCCAGCCTCCACAGCGTTGCACCTGATGTAGGAAACAGAGTATAGTAGCGCGTTTTGCGAAACCAGAAGTTTCGCAAAACGAGATATTTAACGCTTTTCTAATCAGCCAACAGCGCGGTAAAAACGAAGACGAAGCAAGGAACGAGCAACGTTGCTCGTTCCTTGCTTCGTCTTCGTTTTTACCGCTCTTTTTCCTGATTGAAAAATTTCAACCAACTAGCCAACAAGTTCACGCTATTTAACGCTGTCGCGTTCAAGGGCCCCTAAACAACATCTGAAAATACGAAGAACGAGCGCATTATTCCCGTCTTCGCGGCAACATTCGTGACGCCAGCAGTTTGTTCGCGTGACGTCAGGCTGAAATAAGCTCTCGGTTGGCCGATGTACGAAAGATATCTCTCTTGAATTGTCTCCTACCCTGCTTTGCCACGCAGTCGCATGCCCGTTCTGCCTTGTTTCGCATGACCATCGTGCCCCATAAACTGATTTCACTTCGTTTCCTTCGTTCGCGACTGCGCAAGCGGAGATAGCAGCGTGTAGTCGAAAAGCGCGAAATCCTGAGTGGCTCAACTCTTAGTGCTGACATTCCACGTGCTTTATCAAGAAATAAGTGGCGAGGAGAAGCTAGCCCTTGTAGGAAGGGTAGCGCAGGGGAGAAAGAAACTACTGTCTCGCCTTTGAACTCGTAGTGGTTTAAGGGCCCTTTAAAGGGGCCATGGCACGCTCACCCAACAATTTGTGGTTTTCAGCGAAAACTAGAAGTAGAGGGTCTATTATGCTTATACAGATATAAAAAGTGCGCCGTAAAAGAATATGTCAGTGCAAAACAGGCCCTTAAAGTCGCCGGCTGTGAATCCCGCCCGCCGCCGGCGACAGCCATATTGCCATGGCACCTGTGACGTCCCGTGCAGCAAGGAGCGGTGCCGTCTTCATCTGCCACAGTTTCAGCCGCTGCCAATCGTTCAGTTTCAGTGCCAAGCAGAATAAAGCTCAAATATTTCGATTTCAAGCGCTGCTGACCACGGAAAAATATCGTTCGCCGGAATTCAGACACTCGCACAGCGAGCTGCTGGTTACGTGACGGCTTACGAGTGCGCCAGTGTTGCCCGACTCTCAGGCCGCTCGCGCGTTTGTAAATATATTCAATTATAAATTAAGTGCTCGACCAAATGAGCTCAAATTTCGCCAGCTTACTTGTGAATGCTCAAGGATTAACTCACATAACACAGGTTGGGATCGAAAATTGGGTGGCATGGCCCCTTTATTCCGGCTTCGTGAGTGCTGCGCGCGTTGCCATGGGACCAGACGTCATGTCAGTAACGACTCAAGAAGGAAAGTTGTCACAGAGCCGTTCGTCGAGTGCGTCGTCAACTTTGTTTTTGTCCGAGCCTTTTTCTTCGATTACGACGATGCCTTCGACATCGCGGGGCGTTCAATAAATAGCGGGCGGTGGTTGACTGCGCGATGCACGGCGCTGTCCGTCCACGGCTGGTGTCGGCGGCAGCGTTTAATCAATCGCGCGACAACGACGGACAAAGGCGCACTTAATCGATTTTAATATCCGCCACGTTGGAGGGGCCGCACACGACACGTTACGGAGAACAAAAGGGGAACGTAGGAGGGAAAGGGTATACACACGCCGTCGCTCTCCACCAGCACGGTTAATGTGAAGACACGAGAACTCGTGCTTTCGCGATGCATTGGTGGGGGGCTCAATCGGCCAGATAGAACTCCCTCATCGAGGAAGAACAATATATTTTGCTACACAACATCATCAAATGAGGCGCGGTAAACTATTTCTGCGATAACTCGTGCGTCAACCCTTGCAATCGGGCGAAGCTCTCGCATAATGAAATCGGCTTTTTTCGGTGGAGGGTGTGGCCGTTATCATCATCATCATTATCATCATCATCGGCACCATCATAAGTAACTGTTGGGGTTTTACGTCCCAAAACCACGACATGATTACCAGGGACGCCGTAGTGGGGGGCTCCGAAAATATTGGACCACTTGATGTTGTCCGCCGCGGGATCCAGTCCGCCGCGGCCAGGACTGGATCCCGCGACCTTCGAGTCGGCAGTCGAGCATTACAACCACCAGACCATCATGGCGATTATCATTATCATCATCAGCAGCAGCAGCAGCAGCAGCAGCATTTCTTAAGTCCACTGCCAGGACGAAGGCCTCTCGCAATGATCTCCAACACACCCAGTCATGATGGTCAGGCCAGCAGGTCCCATATTTTATGCCTCATCCGTCTCGCTGGCACAGTGGTTACGCGGTGCTCGGCTGCTGAACCGAAGGTCGCGGTTTCGATCCCGGTAGCGGCGATCGCATTGCGATGTAGTCGAAGGACTAGAGGCCCATGTTTGGTACGATGTCAGTGCACGTTAAAGAACACAAGATGGTCGAAATTTCTGGAGCCAGGGATTGTCTCTGAACATTATATTCCCGACAGTCGCCCGTAATGTGCTGTAGAGTCCCCTCGCAACGACAGGTATCAAAAGTTTCTTAATTCGTCCATCCACCAAACCCTGCACCAAGACATAGTATATAACCTCCTTGCCCTGCACCATCCTCGCCCGCGCTTCCGGAAGTTGCTCGCACTGGGGGAAGAAGTCTTCGGACATCTAGCTACCACATGGTGTGGACCTGTCCCTAGAATCCTGCTATACCCTCTATCCCCAACCCATCCCAGGAGGAGTGAGGTGACCCTGCTTGGCTGTCCTGACATTCAGGCCCAAAAGTTCTTGGTCCGACGAGTCCAGGCAGCAGCCGACGCCAGTGGGGTCCCTTACTAGGGATCCCCGCCTACTCTTTGTAAGGTCCCGTCCCCTTAAGAATCGGTCCCTTCATACCTCCCTTGTTTTTCCAATAAATGTTTCACCACCACCACCAGAGGCGTAGCTAGGGGGCAGCACACCGCGCCCGTGCCCCCCCCGCCTCCCCCGAAAATTGTTTTCCGCTATGGCTTATAGACCACGAAATGGTACCCGACCATATCTGCCTGGCCGGCCCCCACACTAAATCAAGGAGGTGCCCCCCCCCCCCCCCAGAAAAAAATTTCTGCCTACGTCCCCTGACCACCACACCCGTCTCTTGGCATCCAGTCCGGTGTTCTAAATGACAATCTGTCCATCACATGACATGAGCTCTGCTGGTCCATTTTTTGTCCTCTTAGTATCTGCTCGAATATCGCCTACCTCAGTTTCTTCTCTGAACCACTCTGCTGTCTTCCTATCTCTTAGGGTTACACCTGTCATATTTCGTTCCATCGTACGCTATGTGGTCCTTAACTGCTTCGCTAGTTTTTTCGTTATTCTCAAGTTTTTTTGCCCCACATGACACAACAGACGCATTGCAATGGTTTTACGATTTCGGCTTTAGTGTTGTTACGCTGCTACTTAAAGCTATCGCCTTAAAGCTGTGACCGTAGTAGACGCGCACAATGGTTTTTCATTTCATTGGGTGATCGCATGTGAGCGGCTGCATATGAGATACGTAATGTATGTTTGCGCCATGATTATTTTATAGAGCTCGTTTGGATGCTTGAGCTCGCACACTGCGTGTCTGCATGTCATATCATCTCAGCCTACTTTGCGTTACCGTCCTTACGCCAGATATACAAAGTCCTCAAAGTATAATCAACCTATCTTATCTCTTTGTTATTTGCCCGTCCACTTCCCGAGTGTAGCGTGGCATACCGGTTACTCTAAACCGGTTAACATCCCTGCCTTTTTTTCTTTTTTTCTTTTCTCCCGTTTTCCTTGTTCCTGGTGCGGCGGGTTAGGTATTCCCAACGTTTATGAAGGACATTGACGAACGCCTCCAATTACAAGGATAAGAGCTCGCGTGCTTCGTTTAAGTGCCCGTTCCTCCCATAAGCACGAGCCATTCCATTTAGCGTAAAGACCTGCCCCCCAGATACCCCATTTTGGGTTAGAGTCCATAATGCTGCTTCAGAAAAGCAAGACGGAGCGCACTGAGCACGAGAAAAGAAGTGTAACGACAAATATATTATCGATAAGGGGTCCCAGATTCACTAACTTCCCTTCTTGTCAGTATTGTAATGAAGTCACGAGAGAAAGGGAAGTCATAGGTTGCGTACTTCTCAAACTAATCCCAAACCACGGCACGCCTCCAAAGGGAGCAATATATTATGCAATTACACTAAAAGCAACGTGGCCTACTAAATCGAAGATATGCTACAGGGATACCATAACCATACACCTTGGACTTGCAAAACTACTTGAGAGAAATGACAGAGTCAACGGGAGCTGAAGCCATACAAGAGCGAGCGAATAATAATAATAATAATAATAATAATAATAATAATAATAATAATAATAATAATAATAATAATAATAATAATAATAATAATAATAATAATAATAATATCTGGGGTTTTACGTCCCAAAACCGCGATATGATTATGAAAGACGCCGTAGTGTAGGGCTCTGGAAATTTCGACCATCTGGTGTTCTTTAACGTGCGCTGACATCGCACAGTATACGGGCCTCTACCATTTCGCCTCCACCGGAATGCGACCGCCGCGGCCGGGATCGAACCCGCGACCTTCGGGTCAGCAGCCAAGAGCGAGTGAAAACACGACTGTGCAGCATACACGTGATGATATAATCAGAGCGTTAAATTAGTAAAAGTTAACTACAGAACGATAATGAAAGCAAATGAGTACTGAATTAGTAGGGAACGCTAGTTAGGGAAGGTTAATTAGCGAGATCAAATTAGTGAACATGAAATTATTGCAGCGTAATTAGTAAAAATATAATAACTGAGCGTTAATTAGTCGATACAAAGGGCATGGTTAAATATCCACACCGGATGTCTTTCGCCTTGGAGTCATGTTAGGCAAATACACTAAGGACCCTTCGAGTTTTTTTCACTTCTTTCAGTCAGTTAACTATTGACTACATAATCAAACAACGTCAGAGTTCAAGGTAAACTTGAGCAGCAGACGCACTGTACACAGCTTCGAATGTAGCTCCTCCGTTTGCACTGCAAATTAAACAGGCAAAGTTGATTAGGAACTCGAAGTAATCTTGGTCTGTTTGCACGTCTCGTGGCCGTCGCGTGTTTTAAGAAATGAACAGACGAGAAACTGCGTGTCGTCGCCGCTTCAGGGAGTTGAGTGTATATATCTGAGTAAACAGAAGCCACGGTTATTATAACACAGTAATGAACAGCGCGGAATAAAAGCTAGAGACAAGAGGAACTAGCGTTGAAAGTTGGGCAAGTTAATACGGGAAGATCGTCTGAAAAAACCACGCAGGAAGATGGAACACGAAGAAAGAAAGGACACACGAGTGCGGACTCACAACTGGTTTATTGAAAAGCATGTCAACATTAAAAATAGCCACAGTAAGGATGACGAGTCACTCTCAACGAATAACAGCGTAACCGAAAAACAACGCCAGTCGATGATTTTATTCAACAATCATTGCTGCCAAGTTAAATGTAGCACCTGGAACGCAGATACCCGTGTGTCCTTTCTTTATTCGTGTTCCGTCATGTCCTTTTAAACTCCGTCCAGCTGCACAGTTTTCTTTTTTTTTCAGAAGAGGAAGAACAACACGGGACGAACGCCGTCCCTGTTGCGCTCGTCCAGTGTTGTTGGACGAGCGCTGTCGTTGTCAGCACTCGCGCCGTGTTGTACTTCGTTTTGACTTTTGTTTTTATTTCGCGCTGTTCAATACTATGCATCCATACCAGTTAGGTTAGCTTAACACGATTTATAACGTTTTCGAAGGAAGCTATAACCATGACTCACTAACGTTATTTGTTCGTACAGTGCTGTCATGCTTGTGCGTAACATTCTTAAGAGCAATCTCTTAAAGCTGGAGGCGTAGGCATGCGCAGTGGGAGGGGCGGGGGGAGAAGGTTCGCCGTAGCCCTGCTCCTCCCTATTATGTCAATGTACGGAGCTGGCTTTGCGCCCCCCCCCCCCCCTAGGTGACTAGGGGGGGCGGCGCGAACCTGCGCAGCTGCGCACTTTGTAATGGGTGCGCAGCTTTAAACCACCCACTCGTTGCACAATTCACTTGTTTCGAGGCCTGCTGCGATTCTACGATTATGTCACGCAATATTACATCCGTTAAGAAACTCCTCCCAGTACATGACTCCTATAGCATTTTCTTACGCAGCTGTTTCGAGCACTGGCGTAGCTCCGCGGTAGAGCACCTGCTTGTTACGCAGAAGGCCTGGTGTCAATCCTCACACGGACCGAAGACTTCGTGTTATTTATTTATTTGCATCTCTCTTGAATTTTCGCTCACGGACATGATGATTATTTTTCGCTCACAATCAACAAAGCCAACACCGGAATTTCGGCGAAGCGAGCTCTTGAACACTATCGCGTTAACATCTACGTGTCTTCGTGCGCTATTTCGTTACGCCTCAAGTCGACCAGCACAAACTAGCCCATCTCTCTGCACTCTTAGCTCTGGAGTGTGCTTCTCCACACATACTTTACCTCTCACAGCACGCGCAACGAGAAAGAGTCAATGCATGCAGCTGGAAAAAGGAGGTGAGACAACACCGAAAGGACACGACCGTAAAGAGGGCACCGAGAAGAGAGCTCCGAGCAAAAGGGCGCGCGTTCATCGATTTGAGGCTCCACGCGCGCTTGGCTCCACATGCGATGCAGCACTGCCCTGCGAGAAAGCTTTATTTCACCGGTCCCGGCCTTTGGTTTCCTCCGCATCACTCGTTTGAACAGATGTCGTTTGAGTCTCACCTTCTACAAAGCAACATGTTGGGCGGTTTTGTTTCTATAGCTTCCATATTTGCAGCGCGAGACGACACCACAGAGAAGAAGGCACGCAAGACACACGGTGCAGGGTAGCAAACCGGAGATTTCTTCTGGTTAACCTCCCTGTCTACCTTTCATCCTTCTCTCACTCTTTATTTTTCTATTGTTGAGGTTTAACGTCCCAAAATCCACGACATAATTACGAGAGACGCCGTAGCGGAAGGCTCCGGAAATTTCGACCACCTGGGGCTCTTTAACGTGCACCTTAAATCTTAAGTACGCGGGCCTCAAGCATTTTCGCCTCCATCGAAAATGCGGCCGCCACGGCCGGGGTTCAAACCCGCGACCTGCAGGTCAGCAGTCGAGAACCAACAAACAATGGATGTGTATATTTTGGTGGTTCGTTTAAATTCGTGTTTTGCTTAAAATGATTTCTTACAAAGTTTGTGTTAACAGTGTTAAGAACATGCATGCTTGTACCTGAGCTGCTGTCTCCCTCAAGCCATTCATATGGCTTTTCCCTTCTAATAATAATAATAATATGTGGGGTTTTACGTCCCAAAACCACGATTTGATTATGAGGGACGCCGTAGTGGAGGGCTCCGGAAATTTCGACCATCTGGTGTTCTTTAACGTGCACTGACATAGCACAGTACGCGGGCCTCTGCCATCTCGCCTCCACCGAAATGCGACCGCCGCGGATGGGATCGAACCCGCGACCTTCGGGTCAGCAGCCGAGCACCGTAGTCACTGATCCACCGTGGTGGACGGCTTTTCCCTTCGCCTCCGATCACATGTATTGCGATGAATCAATAAAATAAAATAAAATAAATCGAATCAAATCAACCATAACCAATAGACCACTGTGGCGGGTTCTCTCTCTCTCTTTATCAATCTAAGTACGATGTATAGCGTCCCGTAAAAGAAAAATAACGTCGCGACATGACCCGACCTAAGGTCTGCGGTAAGTGCGCCATAGCTATATCGGGCTCGGGTTGTTTGGCATCATTATGCGTGTTCTCTCCGCGGCGAAGAGCGCGGGAGCCAACGAAGCGTGAAGCAACGACGAAGTCACGTTCTCGGCACTCAACTTCGCGAGTCCAAACCCTCTCTCCCTTCGCTTCGAGCGCGTGGTAATGTTTCCGCCTAATCGGGTTCCGCTCATAACGACCGTGCCACCGCCTAACGAGTCTCTTTCTAGTCTAATGGAGCGATAGAGGAAGTCATTTTGCAGGTGCACAGAAAAAACGGAAGTACTCTGCCGTTATTTGTCTCGCTTATTTTCTCCCACTCTGGCGTGTATTTTTGATCTGGAGATAGCTCTCGCCGGTGCTGCATTGCGTTCGCATTTAGTGTCCCAGTACGTGCAGCGCGCACAATGCGACGCAAGTGCGACACAGCAGAAGGCGAGATAGCGAACGAAATAATTACGCGTATTGTACGGCGCAGTGAGCGCTCTTCGTGATTTTTTAATGGACACAAGAGAGAGAGAAGAGGAAGGCATGGAGCATAGGCGTGCGCACGAGGGGGCAGGGGGGGCGCCCCCCCCCCCCCCATGTCATCTAAGATAGGGGGGGCGCAAAGGTCTGCGCCATACACTTAATAGGGAGGGGGGGGGGGGGGCTGCGATAAACTCCTCCCCCCCCCCCTCCTGAAGGAGGACCCTGCGCACGCTTATGGCAGGGAGGTTAACCAGATGCTAGGATCTGGCATGCTACCCTGCACTAGGGTTGGCGAATAGGGGTTTACAAAGAGAGAGGGATATAAAAAATAAATAAGAACAAAACACGGACACACACACACACAAGTAATGCAAATGAGTTCTGCGGAATCCCGCAAGGTGGCGGAAGGGTTAAGAAAGGGAAATAGACACACACACACGCGCACGCACACACACACACACACACACACACACACACACACACACACACACACACACACAAGTAATGCAAATGAGTTCTGCGGAATCCCGCAAGGTGGCGGAAGGGTTAAGAAAGGGAAATAGACACACACACACGCGCACGCGAGAGAGAGCGTTCCACTCAGAGTCGTTCGATAGGCCAGCAGTTCGCAGGAAGCCCAGTAGCGCTTGCACGGCACAAGTTTAATGAATTGTCTATATAGTTGTTATTATTACTAACCTTCCATAGCGTTGAGTTATTAGTGAGCATATCCTATAATCAAGATACATGTAAGTGCATAAAAATGATCTGTATGGACTTTATCCGCAATGTGACCACGCTGTGTGTACTGGGCATATAGACTGTGTTCATGATTGATACGCCCCATATTGATGTACATTGTGCTTCTGATTGATTATTATTTTTTTTCTTTTAATCTTCTTAATCTTTCTTATCCTAGTGTGTGTCTTGAATATTACTACCATGATGATGGGATAGCCGGCCCTAACGTAGCCTACCTTCCTATACATTTTTTTTCATGTACAGTTGAAACTCGATCTAACGAAACCCGATTTTACGAATACCCCGATTGAACGAACAAATTCAGATTCACCCTGCTGTTGCCCATAGGATATTTTGCTTCCCGATTGAACAAAGCTCCCGATTTAACGAAATAATTCGCGGCGCTTCTCAATTTCGTTAAACCGAGTTTTAACTGTATAAATAAAAAAAGATATAAAGGTTGACTAATAAAGGTTAAGAAAGAGAAATAGACAACTACCCGTTTGTAGCCCGAAACCACAAGGAAATCCATAAGTATTTCTCAGAAAGAAAGCCTCTTGATTGCCGAAAAATTCTTCCTGGTTCCGGGGAATCGAACCCGAGACCAACGGGACCGAACGACTAACGCGCAGAATCCGCACAAGTGATTTGCAATGATAGAGGTTGAGAGGCCGGCCTTTGATGCTTTAAGAATGTTCATATGACACAAATTTCCACTTCTTGATTTCCTTCATCCATAGCGAGGGTCTCGTTCTGGCAGACTTGATGCCTTTAGGTAGTACGCGAGGGATTATTGGTCAGCTGCCAGCTCGTAATGAGATCACGTGCTACGTGACGCCAACAGGCAGAAAAAAGAGTGTTCCACACTCGCCGTCATGGCTACTAGCGGCGCTGACTGACACTCCCGCGTTTAAATGCACGTATATACCCCATAAAGTGGACGGGGGGATGACCGCCGCCGTAACTCAGTTGGTAGAGCATCGGACGCGTTATTCGAAGGTGGCTGGTGTAGTCCCTGCCATAGGCTAGTTATCTTTTTGTCCACTTTTCTGTCTTCATGCAATTACTAGTAGGTAATTTACTACTAATAAGATCCCCTATACTTTCCTTGGCATCATTGTCTGTTAATTTTCTATAATTCTGTGTCTAACAAAGAAAAACGAGCCCTTAAATTTCACCTTCTTTCCTTCATATGAGACATGTGCCACATATCCAATAATCGCGTATGAACATATATGAATCATACGTGTTCTTGTATAACGATACGAGATTGCTGCATATCTGGGATATGTGTCATTCGAAATTTTTTGATAGCGGCGGGATTTTATATAGGAATTACTGGAAAGGGTTACGTTTTTCGATGACGGAAAGAATGTAAGGTCCAGCACAACAAATATGATCACTCCCGTTTTGCGGCTCACTGCGCTTTCTGTGAATTCGGGAATCGAAATATTGAAAGAGGATGTGTTTTTTTTTTCTTTTTTTTTTTTTAGGAAGAGCTGGTCAGCGGGTCCACAGCCACGCATCTAGACTTTTCGCCATCGGTAAAGTTAGGGCATGTCGAGTGGTTGCAGCTAACTGGACACGGTGGACGAAAGAAAGACCCACCAAGGACACTGCGGTTCACGCAGCAGTGTCAACAACTGGTCCAGATGCAATCAACTAGCCCAGATGCAAGCCTCTCAATTTCAAAAGTTGACGCCTGCGTAGTGCTTAAACATAAACATTGCATTGTCTTACACGTTGAATTAAGAAAGGAAAAAAATTAGTTGACAATTGATAATTGACAATTGATAATTAAATTAGTTGACAATAACGACACGGGTGCGCACTGTAGCTGTATATGTCATCTATTTAATCGCTTCTCTAAAGTTTCTTTTCACGCAAGTCTTCGCACATTCCAGTTCAGAGGTGTACGTGCATTAAGAAGTGTAATAATGTTATTCGTGTGCATAGATTTCAATTGAACGAAACTAGCGATTATTATTTTCCCTGTAATCTTGTCGGCTTCTTTATTTTCTACGTTTTTTTTTTTTCACTCAAGCGCTAGAAGTGTCTCAGAGCCTTGCAAATTGACAATAATGTTCACAACTGGAATAGAAACCATGTTTATTTAAACTGTAAGAGCAATCAGTGTTTGTTTAATACCGGGAGAGCTTCTATACAGTCAAGGTAGGAAGTGACAAAAGGAGTGAAAAGGGAGGGGGGGGGGGGCGGGTCTGACGTTGTGCCGGGGGCCGCATAAAAATGCCCTGCGGACCGCAGGTTGCCAACCCCTCATCTGAACTGACTCACTGTATTTTTTTTTTTCATTTTTGTGCCCCTTTAAGTTTGACACGGCACATGACATGTGAGCTCCAACACGAACTCTTCTACGCAGCCGGGCCCTGGCGGCCGGCGGCTGGTGCGGTGGGCCGTGGACGTCACCCCCGGCGAGCCCGCTCTGGCTGGCCCACGCGGACGGATCAACGGCGAGGCGCTGCAGGGCAGACGCCATACCAGCGGCAGCGACACTCGTGCTGGCCATCGTGAGTTGTCACTGGCACTTCTCTACAGCTAACGCGATCTTAAATGGCCTCTAAATTACCTCCGATAATTTTTTTTTAGCATTGCAAGTAAACGCACGCTTCGAGTTCAGAATGCTGTCACCATGAACAATGTCAAACGCGGCAGCGCTACAAGCCGCGGGCTCGCCACAAATTCCGCGAAGCATTTCCTTGTCCTCTCCGGGCCTTTCGGCATCCCCAGCGTTAGCCATGACGTCACTATTCGCGCCTGGTGATGTCATCCACAAGACAAAAAGAACCCGTATATACGTGCGCTCGCGGATAAGCTATCTCGCCGCTCTTCCTCCTCGCTAGGTGAGGAGGAGCACTCGGCCAGGAGGTGAGTCGAGCCGACGGACGGAGCATAGCGAAGGAAAGGGCGAAACGAGCGAGAGCGAAGACGTCTTTTGTGTAATCAAACGCGTGCATAGGTCGGCAAAAAACTGTGGAGCTCACTCAGACTCACTTATGAAATATATTTTGAGCTTAGGGCTCACTTGGACTCAGACTCACCAAAATTTTCCTGAACCGGACTCGCTCGGACTCACACTCCCGAAAATTTTCTTCAACCGGACTCACTCGGACTCAAACTCACCAAAGTATTACTCACCAGGACTAACTCAGAATCAGACTCACGGCTCGGTCTGAGTGAGTCCGAGTGAGTTGACTCAAGAGTGAGTTCGCCAACCTATGAACGCATGTAACTCCGCTACGACGCACCGTTTTGAAATATTCTTGCGGTTACGTGTTTGTTGAAGACGCTTGCACAACTGCAACGCCACAACTAAATTTCGACCTCTGCGTGTTTTTGCGGCTTTTGTTGGAAAAGCCGGCGTGAGAGAAGCGAAGCAGAAAAAAAAAAGAAAAGATCACATGGCCGCGCTGCGCAGCTCAAACCTCCAGGATCAACAGGGCCATCCAGCAAGCCCATGAGGCGGCGAGGAGACAGGGTCCTCCTCGGGGCGGCCTAGGCCACGAACTAACCGGAGTTTTTAATAAAGTTGTTACCACCACCACGACGTCTGTAAGCGTTAAACCATTGTAAAAGCGAGTGAAAGCATGAGTGTGCATATATATGATGATAACCGAAACAAGTGAGCAGTGAGTTAATTAGAGAAGCATAATTAATGAATGTTAATTCGCATCCGTCACGGTGGTCAAGTGCTTATGGTGCTCGACTGCTGAGCCGAAAGGTCGCGGGATCGAACTCCCGGCCGTGGTGGCCGCATTTCGATGGAGGCAAAATCCTAGAGGCCCGTGCACTTAGATTTGGGAGCGCGTTAATTAAGGAACCCCGGGTGGTCGAAATTTCCAGAG
>JALIZH010013874.1:0-25000 GCA_030522465.1 Rhipicephalus appendiculatus | reverse complement strand
CTTGCTTCACATCTGCGCTTCGTCACGGTAGACGCATAAGCGGAAATGTGGCGCTTCTCTGCTACTTGTTTTTTTTTTTTTTATTGCAGAACTATGAATCCAGTCGGGACTCGTCTGAATCCGCGAGCAGCACCTGTTCGACGAGAAGAAGGTAACTGCAGAGTTTTGCATTTTTTAAACACAGCCTTACGGTGCTTTCATTAATTGGACAAGTCGGGTCAGCTTTACGGCTGAATTTAATCTTTGTGTAGCATTATTTGCAGGTATTGTTGTAAACCATCGAATTATCCCGGGTACCCCCGGGCGTATTTCTAGATACTAGGAAATTGAATACGCGGGACACACGAAACCCGGCCATGATAGTTTTGTTTTAGGAAAGAACATCCCATAGCAACCATCCAAAGTCGCAACTCTCACGTGCACTGATCTGTCTTGCATGCAGAAACAGGGCTATGAGGTCGGAGTGGGCCAGCACGACATCCAGACCTCATCAGCCGCCGTCGGAGACGAACAGGAAGGAGTTTGAGCCTGCAGCCAAACCCGGCAGCCACGACAAGCGGTTATGCCATGGTACGTACGTGAAATGTATTCTAAAGTGAACGATTTCGGCAAACAACACTCTAGCGGAACAACTACCCGATTTTAAACACGTATAAAAGCATCATTGGTAAAAAAAAAGGACAATTCTCAAGGTTTCGGGATCTGTTAAGTGTTTCTTTTTTTTTTTGTTTGTTTGTTTGTTTATATTTCAAATGTGTCTCCTGTACTTTTCTAAATACGAAAATGCGTTGTCCCCTTTCAGGCGCCGTGTGCACAACTGCACACATAAACTTCGGAGGCGCGTCACGCACCGCGTGTTTCCTCAAATGGCTTTAAGCGCAATGTGCACATTCATGCGCATGGTTCCTGAATAGAGAAGTAACGCTCATTTAACTTCATTGGACTGCTATTGCTGCAGAGGATCACTTTGCTGGAGACACTACCATATTCGACGAAAGAGTGGGAAAAAATTGGAAGAAAAATAGAAATAAATAGAAATAAAGAGAAAAGACACAGAAAAAGCGGGAAAGGAGAACAAGAGAGGGAGGAGGAAAGAAAGAGAAAAACCGAAGAGAAACAAAGAAGGCAGCCAAGCTCCGCACTTCCTTCAAGCTTGGCACCCCTAGGGCGAAGCTGACTTAATATTTTCTGCTGCCTCATAATTTTCTTGAAAATTCAAACCTTCTGGACATTCGTTTAATTCGAATAAGATGAGCATTTAAACTGCCCACGTGATTGATTGATTGATTGATTGATTGATTGATTGATTGATTGATTGATTGATTGATTGATTGATTGATTGATTGATTGATTGATTGATTGATTGATTGATTGATTCGCAGCCTTCTGTGTACTACCTGAGGCGGCGACTACTGCGGCACCACTCGTCGCAAACGGAGGAAGATCCCTGCACAGAAACCGACTCAACTCAGGGAAGCTGTGGCTCTCCCTTACAAAAATGTGAGCACCTTGCATTTTTACCGAGTCACCGTACTGATACGCGCTGTCGAGCACACCGATTGTTGTTTCGTGCGGCGGCAAGGCCAAATGAGCAAGGCTGAATGTCTCAGTAATTGCAAAATTTTGTGCCATTCCATGGCTTATACGAAAAAAAATATGGGAAGGTAGGCTACGTTAGAGCCGGCTATCCCTATCTTCATGGTAGTTATATCCAAGACACACGCAAAGATCAGAAAAATTAAGAAGAATGAAAGAATAAAAAAATAATCACAAGCCCTATGTACATATATACAGTATTGGACGTAGGCTATAACGCATGATCTCAGTCTATGGGCATAGTCCTGTACACACAGCGTGGGCACATTGCGGATAGGGTCCGTAATATATCATTTTTATGCACTTACATGTACCTTGACTATGGGATATACTCATTAATGACCTTAACACTGTAGAAGGGAGCAATAAGAACAACTATAGACAGTTCATCAAACTTGCGTCCATTTTAATGGACGCAAGCGCTCTTCGTGATTTTTTAAAAAATCACGAAGAGCGCTCACCGCGCGTCTTTGATTGTCAGGATGTGGCCACGGTTTTGTCGACAAATAGGACGGCAAACAAGGCAATAATAGGACGTAGAGGGAATGACGACGCAAGCGCTGCACTTAACAGTACTTTTTTCTACATGTGTCCATAGTGGTTCTTAAAAGCGTCTTAGAACATAGAACATGATAGGGCCCCACAGGGTTCAGGATTTGGGTGAGTTGGTTTATGATTCTTAAATAGGATTGGGTGTAGTGCACGACACCTTTTCAAAGGACCGTCTCTAAGTCCACATCATCAGGAAGTTCAGTAACTCTTTCTGACCGGTTCCCGGTTTTTTTTTTTTTTCTGACAAAGGGCGATTGTAAAAGACTGACTAAAGTGGCTGAAAGCGTTTTTCTGGGCGGATTGAAACGGGCATATTCGCAAAGGATATGGACGATCGTATCCTCGCCGCTACAGCTGTCCCGCAGGAAGCTCTCGGCCACTACAATCCGAAATAAGTAATCCTTCGTGGCAGGGCCGTACCCGGGAATCTTTTCGGGGGGTGTTTATGTATAGAACGGCTAACTCTGGCAACTAGTGGTCCATGTGAAGGCGTGTAAATACTTTAGTATCACCCGAAAAGTTAAAGCATGGAAAACATTTCGGGGGTGTCAGAAGACTCAGAACCCTTTCAACTCTCCCCCTTGTTACGGCCCTGATTCGTGAAGGCCACGCCAAGCCTAAGCTCACAACCTGTTCAAGCCTTAGAAGAGACCCCTCGATCGACCTTATCCATACGGACGCTTTTTGTATCTATTCGTGGTTACTACCTAAGAAAAACCCACGCATCTCCACGAAGTGAATCATGACGAGTGAGCGAAGCTATGGGTATCCGTACGTTAAGGGGTATTCACTCGAGGGACAAATCCTCGGGGGATAAAGATGGAGCCTAGTGACGTGAACTCGCGAGGAGAATTCCCCCCAAATCAGTCTTGGGCAGTAACTAGTTACTAGTAACGCGTTACCGGTAACTAGTTACTTTTTTCAGTAACTTGTAACTGTAACTAGTTACTCTTTAGTTGGAGCAACTTGTAACTGTAATACTGTTACTTTTTTACTCAGTAACTGTAACGGAAAATACAGTTACAGTTACTTCTGTTTTTATAACAATTTATCCAATAGCAAAAGGCCGATGTTACACGCTTTTCACCTTTGCGAACTTTCTCTTTACCATATCCTATCCACCTTTCAACTCTCCAATAAGGCTCCCCTCGCACTTCAGGAGAAAAGGTAGCTAAGAAAAATATCTTCCCCGCAGAAGACCGTGTTCGAAGTTTACTTGTAAAACACATGTTGTAAATCAAAATCAACCAAGCTGCGACTGAACAGCTAGCTTGCTAAGTTCACGTCCCTTTTTTTTTCTTTTTTTTTTTTTTTGGGGGGGGGGGGGGGGCATATATACTCTCTTTATCACTTGAGCTTCTAGCTGTGTTCTTGGTGTGTCGGTGGAGAATTCCAGTTCCGAGGCGCCGAGCTAATCATGTTTGACAGGTGGCTAGAAAACAGCAGTGCGAAACGGCTGAAAGCCAGAAGTGCAGTGAAGTAGCAAAGCATTTTAAAACTTCTTTGAAATTGATTGTCAAAGGCCTACTCAGACTTAACACAAGAATTATTAGCCAAATAAAATACTTTTTGCCTCCTATGCAGGTGGCATCCTCAGTATTCACTAGCAAGAAAAAGAAAAAAAGAAAAAGATGAGCGCACATGAGTCCATTAGTCACACACATGTCCTCACAAATGTTTGGTTGGTGGCTGCGCTTGCTGTTGCAAGCCAATGCGTCGTGGCGAATGAACCACGTCTCCGTAAGACTCCCCCCCCCCCTCGCTTTCGTTCATGATCCAGCGTTGTCGCATTGTTTAGGTCAAAGCTATGCCCTGTCCAGCAGTTGCACGGTTGACTTTCGCGTTTCCTTTCCGCATCGTACTTGTACATTATACCGCACTAATCGTCCGCAGGTGTACGGTATTTGGGCAGCATGTCTTTGGGGTTTCGCGAACACGTGTCCCGAGGAATTGCGGTGCTCAAAAAACGGTTTGTATGACCAGCCCCCCCCCCCCCCCCCCTAATCACCTCAGAGGAGAGGGGGGCCGCAAAATCTGCCCCATACATTGCCTTAACAGGGAGGGGGCCGCGACGATGACCCTTCCCCCCCCCCCCCCCCCCCCGCCCCTATAAGGGGAGCCCTGTGCACGCTTATGTGCCAAGCGGACACCTTGGAGAACATACGGAATAAACTCAATGGACGTCTTCTTCTCTAGTTACGCACTCGTCGTTCCTCTTCGTGCGTTTTTATAAAATAAATTCTTGCATTTGGTATGTAATCAATTAGTTATTTTACACGGTAACGGAAAAGTAACGACGTTACTTTTTAACGGTAACTGTAACTGTAACACGTTACTTTTGGAAGCTCAGTAACTGTAACTGTAACAGAGTTACTTTTTTGGCTTAGGTAACTGTAACTGTAACAGTTTTTTTACTCGTAACGTGCCCATGACTGCCCCAAATGTCCCCCGCTCACACCAAAAATCTAAAAACGTTGGCTCACACGGACGAGGCGAACGGAGCGACTCTGGTGGCTTTTACCGCCCGTTTCAGCAGCTGCAGACGAGGAAACCACCATCGCGCTGCCGCTCCCTCTCAGAGCAAGTGCAACAATGTGGCCAAACACCTGCACGAAATACCACCATATCCCCCCACCGCGGGGGGATAGTTTGACCTGTCGGGGTAAAGGTCCCCGTCTCCTCCGAGGAGGCGCGGGGAGGTCGGGCCTACTCGCTAATCCGTGACGTCTTTGTCACGTGATCCGCAATCCTCGCTTCTCCCCCGAGGATTTATCCTCCGTGTGAATACCCCTTTACCGGTGAGTAACCGTATGTTACCCGCGCGTTGCCCCATATAATGTAAATTGACTGACGTAAAGTGTATATAGAAAAGTAAATTTATTTGGCCTTCTTGTCGTCTTAGGCTATTGAAGGAGGATTGAGAAAACCGCCGGAGTGGAGGATCCGCCATCTTACCGGTGGCAAGGTACCATATTAATATGGTAATTTGTTGGGACATGTAGTGCTCGACGTGTGCCTTTGTGTTACTAGTTTCCTTGAGAAGCCTCAAAATCTAGGCTCACTTTAGTAGAGACCAACTCATCAATACACTTCTCGATAGGTTATTTTCGCCGGTAACAGCGATCTTTTACCTTATAATTAGCCTGTCTACGTTGAAGTCTATTGTAAAACCTTTTTTAAATGCGAATGCATTTCTTAGTCGGGCTATGTCAGGCATCCGGCGTCGTGCGGCGTTGGCGTTGTCTGCGGCGGCCTCCGCGCGCCGGCAGGTGTTATCTCTCCGCTCTCACTCCCTCTCCCATAGCAACAGCTGCGGGCGCACGCGCTAATCCTCGCCCCTAGCAACCGGAGCATGTGGTGCGAGAGAGTGTAGGAGAGGGTAGGTGCAGTGCTTCGCCGCCCCTCTCGCCGTTCGCTCTCTCTCCTCCCTGCGCCCCACTCTTACGTCCGCTCGCGCCTCACTCTCGAACGTTCGCTGGCTGGGCGCCTCTCAAGGCGATGGCAGAAGTCGGTGTCGGCGCATTCGCATTTTCTCACGATTCCCTTCGGGGAGGTGGGGGGGCATTTTTTTTTTGTCTCACATATGTTTCGACTATAGCAACGGTTCTATACCGTGACCACAACGGAAGACAAGGCTAGGTCCTAAGGAGCTTCGTCCCTAAAAATGTAAGCTGGCCAACCAGCTTTGGGGCGTACGGCAACCGTAAATGCTGTCGGGGTCCAAGGGCCCTAAGCCGTGCGCCTGTGGCACCACCACCATCATCATCGACAGAGTGTGTGACGGAACCGCTTTTCTTTCCTCCATGGACGATACCAAGAAGGTTAAAAAAAATTCTGGAGTTGAAGCTCTCGCAACGCCTTGCCAGCGATAGTGAAGGCAGATTATGCCCCCCAAAGATCTCGGAAACATGTTCTTTCCTGGTGGTGCCCGCTTAGATATCCAGTGGCTTTTATCTGTTTGTGTAAATGCTACGTTAATTATAAAATAAAAAAATCGTTGTTGCCGACGAAAGTAACACATCGTGGTGAGTATTGATGACTTGATTTCCAATAAAATTTGCGAAGACTTCAATGCTTACTAAGAAAAACTAGTAACACACGGACACTCTTGCAGCAGTGTCTGGCCCGAAAAAGTTGCCGTGTTAAACTTGTCAGGCATGTAAGGAACACGCTCCCTTTCCTTCGCCAAATGTCGACGGCTTAAATTGCCCCTAGTAAGATGGCGGCCGCGGCCGCCATCGTTTGGGAGGCACGGCTTCCCTTTTGAGCAAGAATTTACACTCCAGCAATTTTTTTAAACCTCCTTGGACGGGAAGATACGGGGTTTAATCCCCCCCCCCCCCCCCCTCGCCCGAAGGAAACTGACGGACTAATCTTAAAGTTCAATCGTTCATTCTGCCCACAGAACCGTGGCGTGTCTTCCCTTCACCTGTAAAAGACAGTCGTTCCAACTGATTCCCTCTCCAGCCCTAAATGCTCTTTCTCGGCTAATGTAAACACTACCGATATTAAGAGTTGAAGGTTCGTCTATTACTACTTGAAACATTGCGTTTGGCGGTGTCAGAATCCCTGATGAAATTCGCCTGGACATTCATGTTTCCGACCTAAAACCAGAGACACAAGCGTGCGTCTGTATGGGAAAGTCAACTGTCTCAAACTCTGAGTAATCGGTTACAACTTAAGAATGAACCTCACGTCCACTAGACACTTTATATCATAAAATGTGCTCATATACGTGACGTCACGCACACTCCGCCCATTTCAGATGCTTGATGTTTCCATGCAAACACGTGTTCGTGTTGCTGGTAATACGCCGGAAGCGTGCCGCGGATTTGCGGGCGGGGCTTGTATTTATTCTTAGGTTGTCACAGACTCTGCACCATTTTCCGGACGCACTCAAGCACCGCCATCTTGGACTGATAACGCTGCAGTTTTGTATCCGTATGAAATAAATAAACAGTGCTATGGTGAACTCGCATGCACGAAAGCGCTTGGGCCGGTACACTCAACGTTTCATGACCATGATCATTTCATATTACGACATCGGCAAAACAATCGCTTATCAGTCCAAGATGGCGGCGCCCATGAATCGAAAACAAAATCGTGTGACGTTACGAAAATGAGTAAGTGCTATTGGATAGAGCGTATACGCAAATTCACAGTGAACAGCGAAGGCTGTGGGCGGAGCTGGAATTTTTGCTTAGGTTGTAACTGACCGTGCAGGTCTTCCCTGTGCAGATCACCCGAGCCCTCCTCAGGCGAGGAGACGAACAAGCAGCTGTGCCGACGGCGTCTGCTACCCGCGTACCTCGGACCTCGACTCGAGCCTTGTGAGCAGCAGTAGCGGCTCGGGTGGAGCGCCGCCGGCGAGGCTAGCCCTGTTTAGTGGCGGGGCCAGTGCGACAGGGCACTCTGACAAGGTGAGATAATAGATAGATAATAGAGTTTCCTGATAATACACTAGAGGGTACTCTGGCGCTAATGTCTATGGGAGCTACAACGCATGGCGCTTCGGCCAGCATGGGAATGATGGGTAGTACCCGGATTTGTCTAAGCTTCGACCCTGCACTGGGGGGAGAGGGATTATGGGGGGCGAACAGAGATACACAGGAAAGAGAGGGATGGACAAAATCACAAGCACCTCTGGGGAAACGCATCAAGTTTATAGGTGGTCGCACAGATCTGTTGACTTCAGGTATTTCAGTAGCGCCTTCATTGCCTTCGGCGCTCTCGACGCACATGTGCATGGTCCTAGAATCTCGGTTACCGAAAATGGTCTCGAGTCCATTTGGTCCAAAAACATCCCCAGCGGGCATCGTGAGGTGTCATAGCGAGCGAAGCTGCACAAGACGTGTTCAATTGTGTCATCAGTTCAGCATAAGTCCCATGTAGAGGTGTCCGCCATCGCGATGCGAAATCGCAGGTCCTTATGATGAACTCGTTTCGCGTTAGTTCATCACAAGGACATACGATTGTCCTGGCGCCGGAAGTTCTCATCATAACACTTGGAGGGTTGTTTTCTTTTTTTTTTTTTTTTTCTCCTCGGTCGAATTCCCTGTAGAGCAGCCCGTAGATGAGCATACGCTGGCGCTGTTATTGAACGATATGCTTTCGCTCCCTCTCATCTGAAGGGACCGAGTCCGGTCAGGGGCGCTTCGTCGGCGGCTCAGTGCCACAGCAGTGGAGCCGGCGACGCAACCACGCAATGCAGCGGCGGCGGCGGCGACACGGGCTACGGCGAGACCTCGTCGTCCGAGGAACAGGAGTCGAGCTGGAGTCGCTCCACGGAGTCGTCGGCTGCGCCGTCCTCTTCGTCGTCGCCATCGGCAGACACGGCGTCCGGGGCGCTGGCCTCGGTGTCAGACGACCAGGACGAGACTCAGGCCGAGGATGACGACGACGACGATGAAGACGACGGCGAGGTTGATCTCAGGTCAGTGCAGGAATCTCGTGGCTACGTTGGTGAGGATGGAGGGGTACGAGGGTAGTTTCGAAGAAAACTTGCGTTGGGGCTAGTTGCAATAACATACTTGTCGCATTGTGTTGTACAGTTATTGACACAACACAATAACTACGATGAACAGATTGCCCACTGATGTTTGTTTATTTTTTACTGTCTTCATTGCAGCAAACTGGAGACCCAAACACAAGCTGCACCCTTCCAATGGCCGCCGACAACCATTTCGCATGCGCCGAGTGGAGAGGTGAGGATGATGTACCACGAAATACCACCTCTCTCTCTCTTTCTATTTTCTTGAACGTTAGTTTTTCTTGGACCACATAGAACTTTCTACGTATATCCTGTGGCTGACGATGTCAGCTGTGGGGGAGAATTCTTTTCGTGATATCCAAAAGCCTACTCTTTCGTGTTCAAGACCAAAAAGTTTGCAGGACCAAATGAATAGCTATACATCGCTTACCTAATTGCATTCGGAATATTATGGAGGAGTAATCCCGAGTTTTAAACGTCCATGCAGGAATGCAGGACATGTCCTTACGCCGTAATCGTCATCATCATCAGCAGCAGCAGCTGATCTCATGTACACATGTTAAAACTGGCAAATTACAATGATTGTACAGGAGGGTAACTTCGGGGTGGCTAAGTCTTTTCGCAAGGCAATGCTGAAATCGAACAAAAGTGGCGACGGATTGTCTCTTCATCGAGTTGTCGCCATGTCTTGCCCAGAGAGAAGACACGGAGCAGGAGAGCGAGCCCGGAACGAGCGAGCAAGTGACTTCCACGGAAGAGCAGCAGTCCTACTCGCTGGACACGGAGGACGTCTCCCAGATGACGGCGGCCAGCGAGGTACCAGCAGACGACGACGCGAAGCTTGCTGTTGAAGACCAGACAGAAGGCGAAGCTCAAGCCATGCAACCTGCCGAACCGTCTCTGCCGCCGACACCCCAGTTCCTGAGGCCAACCATAGAGATCGACCGCAGCGACATCTTGCACACGGCCAAGGTGAATGACTGCCTGTCGATGAGACACTTAGCTCATGGTGAATATTCGTATATGAAGCCCAAAACTGAGCCATGCTTAACCTTACCTCCATTCTCTCGTTCTCAAACGTACCTCCAGAACTCATTTAACTGTATTAAAATCTATACATGCAGTCTCGTATTTATTTAGTTACAAGGCTGTTTATTATGCATACTTCGCGAACAGCGCATAAGCGGATGACAGGAGCAAGGACGACAAGGACAAGTGGACACATAAGAACACAACAGATAAGAACGGGTGCCCGTGCTTGTCCTTGTCCCTGTCGTCCACGTAGTTGCGGTTTGTGAAGTGCTTACAACCAAATGACCCAAGTGCATACCCTACATACTGTTCTTGTGGCTCACTTCCAATGCATTTTCAATCTTTCGAGCGGTCCTACGCCACGCAATGCAATTCGTTTTTCCCGAGGCTGTAGAAGGTGCAGTTGAACAAACCATGTAATAGCATTAGGAAGAATGATAAACAGGGCGGTTTGGTAGTTGTGCATGCTCTTATAGGCTGCAGCCCTAAACTGACGCGGGACGAAATAAAGACACGAAACAAAATATATAGAGTACTCACAGTCCGTCGTTTTAGATCTTCATTTCATCCCATACAAGTTTAGTGCTACCCTAAGATCATGTAATCTCCGATACACAATTTTCCTGATCGTTGGTATTTAGGGGACTGTAGCAAACTGATGCTTCTGGGCTGCCAGAACGCGCTCACCCGTCAATGTGGCGCCTATGCAGCCCGAGATCGACGAAGGTGACTTCGGCGTGGGTCCGTCGTACACCAAGATGACCGAGGCGGAGTTCGTGGCTCGGCTGAGCATCCACGAAGCCGCCCGCACCGGCGACCTCCACGTCATCAAGCTCTTGCTCAAAAGCGACCCCAAGCGAATGGAGTGAGTGTATACTTCGCAACGTTACATATCCCCGTATGCATTTCAGGAATTTAATGGGTAGCAAACCGGGTATAACCTGGTTAACCTCCCTGCCTTTCCTTTGCCTCTCTCTCTCTCTATCTCTCTATAATGACTTCCCGCCATAACAGGACCACGTTTACGAATTAGACTGTTCGGGTTGCGGCGGCGTAGCCTTGGGGATGGTTTTGGTGTACAACCACCCCCTCCCCCTATTTCTTTTAAATGCGAAGCATTTCTTAGCGAACTTCGGCGACTTTGAGCGTATCTATCTATCTATCTATCTATCTATCTATCTATCTAGCCGCCTACGACTTTGGGCTCTCCTGGTCATATCGTTCATGGGATTTATACCAAATTTGGTATGGCATAACATGACTGTGTGACTAACATGAATGACTGGTCATATAATGAAAATCATGACTAACTTGTCATGAAAAGTATGATTTACACGCCATGGCCATAGTGCTCTTGAGGCCGTTTCCTTAATTTGATATATCCAAAAATTGGTACGATGCGACATTTCTGCATGACCAACATAAATGACCGGTGGTAATATGAAAATCATGACAGGCATGTCATGTACAACATGATTTACCTGCCACGCTCATGGCGCGCTGACGGCCGTTTCGCTAGCTTCATACACGCCAAATTTGGTATTGCGTGACGTGACTGTATGACGAACATAAATCCCAAGTGGTAATATGGAAATCATGACATGTCATGTGCAACATGACTTGCATACCACGCTCATGACGTTCTCGGGGCCGTTTCGCAAGCTTAATATACACCAACTTTGGTATTGAGGGACGTGACTGATGGCGAGCATAAATGACAAGTGGTAATATGAAAACCATGACATGTCATGTGAAACATGACTTGCATGCTACGCTCATGGCGCTCCCGCGGCCGTTTCGCTAGCTTGATATACACCAAATGTGGTATTGCGTCACGTGACTGTATGACGAACATAAATGCCAAGTGCTCATTTGGAAATAATAACATGTCATGAGTGACATGACTTGCATGCCACGCTCATGACACTCTCGTAGCCGTTTCGCCAGCTTGATATACACGAAATTTTTAAGGCGAATGCGTTTAATGTCTCATGCTCACGTCCGTCCCTCCAGCCGTGCCCTGGCACGGTGCCAATGGGCGCCGGGGCGCTCAAACGGACGCCGGTGGCGTTGGACTCTACAGCGCTCGCGCTTTGCTTGCGTAGCGTCGCTGGGCCCAGCGTCTCTAATCATGCAAGGAAGGAGACGCGTGCATCACGTTCCATTGTTACGAACCCCGTCTCAGTGGGTACAGGCGTTCGAGGGACACACTTTGGAATTGACAAAGTGTCCGTCAATTTAAACGCTGGAACGCGGATGGCGTCTGCATGATGCGCAGAGCGCGAGAATACGAACGCATGCGAAACGGTGGCAGATTGGTCTCGCGTCTCGGTGCGATTCGAGGTAAGAAATTAAGCGAACATAAGTGGCAGGTGGTAACACAAAAATCTTGGCACGCATGTAATCTACAACGCCATTTACATGCCACGCTCATGGTGCGCTTGCGTCCACTTCGCTAGCTTGATATACGCCAAAATCTGTATTGCGGGACGTGACTGTATGAAGAACACAAATGACAGGTCCTAACATGTAAATAATGATATGCATATTATGTACAGCATGATTTACTCCTTGCTGGCTGCTTCGCATCATATCGATTCCCACAGTACGTGGGATCTGCCGGTTTTTTTTTACATTTTGTATGTGTATATACACGCCCACATATAAACATACGCATGGAACATACATAGACCTCGGTCGACCCCCCCCCCCCCCCCACCACCTCACTATCTTAAGTGAAACACGCCAAGGTGCAAAAAGGTGGCACAAAAAACAACGCGTGACCTCGGAATGAGCGGCGTGTGGAGGGAAAACGGGTTGTGGTGACGTCATCATGTGACGTCACAGACCACCGCAATTGGTATATTTGTAACTTCATTGACGTGACGTGGTCGCTCGGTCAAAGCTGGACCAATCCCGGTGCCAGTCCAACACCCCGGGTCAGTGGCGTAGCCAGGGGATGGCACACCGGGTACGTACCCCCCCCCCCCCCCGAATATTTCTTGCCATGGGGTACAGAGCTCAAAATGACCCTCGACCGCATTTTCTTCAAAATTGGATAGCGCGAAATCGTACAAGACAGAAGGAACACAGATGCACAGGACAGGCGCTTGTCCTGTGCTTGTCCTGTGCTTGTCCTGTGCACCAGTTCCAATTTTGAAGATTCTGAACCAACTAGCCCAGCAACGTATTTTGTTTCGACCACATCTGCCTGCCCGGCCCCCACGTCGGATACAAATTTCCCCGAAACCAAATTTCTGCCTACGCCGCCACTGGCACGTGTGGTGCAAAAAGCTTCAGGAAAAATTGCCGGGGAGGGCGGGGAGGAGGGGGGGGGGGGGCGACGCAATCGACCGAGAACGTGAAGGTAAATTTAATGTGTGTCTCTCACACTTGCGGCTCGTCATGTCAGTCGGGTCCCCGATTGTATAACTTAATGAGTTAACAACTGCGCAGCAGGCTTTCGTTACATCGAGTGTAACATGCTTCCACGCTATTTTATTTTCCGAAACTCACATTATGCATACGTGATTGACAAGCTACTAAAGAAGATGACTAGCCCAAGTTTCTCTTCTAATGCCGCATTATGATGTGAACCTAATCGCGTGTTCCGTAATTATTTCTTGCGTAGTGCTCCTTCGCGCACCTCTTACAGTGAATGCCGAATGTGTTCTCTTTCCCACGCTATTGCAGAACTGTCGACGAACGAGGCTGGACACCCATTCACCTAGCAGCAGCAAACGGGCATGCAGAGATTGTGCGGGTGAGTTGATGATTGTGATGATGCTCCTGGGATGACTGTGCGGATGAGTCGTTTGCTGCAACCGCACATGCACCGTTACTATGGTTACAGTGTACTAGAAAAAGCTTCTAGTACACTGTACTATGGTGGAGGCCTTGCGCCTTCTTCATTTTCTGATTAAACTGCTCGGCGCAAAAGATAGACACGGCACACATAGAAAAGACGAGGAGGACCAGCGCAGGAGAACTGCGCTGGTCCTCGTGTGTCTATTTTTTGCGCTGAGCAGTTTAATAATGGCATACCAAATAGCCCAATCCCACACTTCATTTTCTTCTGTTGAGGTCACGCGCTCTCCAGTTTTGTTTGCCGCCCAAAGGAGGGCGCTACAGCGGCAGCATGTGGCGTTACGTCACATATGACGTCAGCAACGCAAGAATATGTGACGTCATGATGACGTCACAAATGTCTGCGATCTGTGACGTCATAACCTCATCACGTGATGACATTTTGCATCAGTTGTTAAAGCAGGGCCTTTCTTCGCACGTCTACTCATTGTCTACACGACTTTGCATCGCGCAGTACCTGGCGGTTGAAGGCGCTGACGTGGCTGCACTCGACCCAACAAGTTACACGGCGATGCACTTGGCCGCGATGAACGGTCACAACGCATGCCTCGAGGTAAACCTCTTTCTTATCATTGCTTTCGTGTGTCGATGTATTTTAGAATGAGGACTCTCAGGGCATCACTGTAACGCCTTCTGAACTATTGCGAATCCGCGTTACGCCCACCAGAGCTATTAAATCTATCAGAATGATGAGAAGTCGTTAAACAAAAAGATTGCTAAGGCGACATACTCGTCAGGCACTACGTATGCCGTTACATACTACACGTTTCTGTGAGTATACCCTATATTTATACAGTTTTAATGTGAGCAATACTCAATTTATTCAATCGCGAAAATGTGTAAATACAAGTTCTACTTCAATATGGCTGTCGTGATCCTCGGGGAACTCCTACCGTAAAAAATTCCCCATCTCCCGCTAAAGGGAACCATGTGTGGATGCGAAGCAGCGGGGAGATAATTAGCTTGAGTGGGAGGAACGTCGCCGCGCTCAATTCACGGCAGTGGTCCGGGCGCTCATCGCGGCGCTGCGCAGGAGAGAGAATGAGGCGCGCGCGCTTCGTCATTTTCATACCGCGGAACTACCGTGGCGCCCCCCAGCGGAGTATGCAGCTGTCACACCACCTGTCGTTCGTGCCGCTCCGTAGAGGATTCCTAGAGGAAAGGACGGGGGGGGGGGGGGGGGGCATAGGAGAGGAGAGAGAGGGGACGTGCATGCGCTGTGGGGGGTGTGGGACGCGTGAGCCGCTCCGTAGAGTAGATGATTCCAAGAGGAGAGAGGACGCGCATCGCTGTGGGACGCCGGAGCCACTCCGTAGAGTAGAGTATTCCTAGAAGAGAGAGGGGGGAGAGGACGCGCATGCGCCGCTCCGTAGAGTAGAGGAAGGGAGTGAGCGTAGGAGAGCACGCGCATGCGCTGTGGGACGGGGGGGGGCCGCTCCGTAGAGTAGACGATTCCTAGAGGAGAGAAAGGGGGTGAGCTTAGGAGAGAGAGGGGGGAGGGGACGCGCATGCGCTGTGGGACGCCGGAGCTGCTCCGTAGAGTATTCCTAGAGGAGAGAGGACGCGCATGCGCCGCTCCGTAGAGTAGATGATTCCTAGAGTAGAGGAAGGGGGTGAGCGTAGGAGAGCACGCACATGCGCTGTGGGGGGGTGTGGTACGCGGGCGCCGCTCCGTAGAGTAGACGATTCCTAGAGGAGAGAAAGGGGGTGAGCTTAGGAGAGAGAGGGGGAGGGGACGCGCATGCGGTGTGGTGGTGTGTGACGCGGGAAGGAGGGACGGACTAAGCCCCCTCCAAGCACATGCAAGCAAGATTAAGGAGTGGCGTCAACCTGGGCGACAGACACCACCTGCCTAGCCATTGCTAAGCAGCCTCTCTGTGCTCTCGGCCATGACTCAAGGAATGGGGTCAACCTGGGCGACAGACACCACCTGCCTAGCCATTGCTAAGCAGCCTCTCTGTGCTCTCGGCCATGACTCTGATGACTGTGTTAGGGTTGACGGCCTTCATATTACTACAGTGTTCTGGTTCACAGAATGGGTGCTTCCCTACTTCATGACAGTGGCAGGACGCGGGACGCGGGACGGACAGAGCCCCGAGCATAAGATGCTTCGCATCTAAAAAAAAAAGTTTCCTGGATGCGGTCTTGATGACGCATCCCATATTTGTGCAGGTACTGCTGAAGATGGGAGCCGACGTGGACAATATCACTGCCGATGGCTTCACGCCCCTGCACCTAGCCGCACTCAAGTGAGCCTCCTGTTTCTTTAAAGCCCATCCCTCACGCAAACATGCAGCTCTAAACAATATGTCCAGTGTTCAACATAAATTAAAACTCAAGAATAGAGCTCTATGGGTACGATTTCGCGTAGCGTATCCAATCATGATGTTGCTGACGTCACATCCCTGCCGGCATCGCCGTGAGGCTGCGTCTTAATTGGCGTCATCTTTTGTCACACGGGTTTTGGTTACTCCGCAACTTTGTATTAATATTTTATATTTATGGAGATAGCAAGTAGAGGGACACGATTCGCTATCGCCGTGATGCTTCGCGCACAATGTTTAAGTGCGATTAGTGCTACTCTGCCCTCAGTAAAGAAAGACGAGAAATTTTAGAAAATTTTAAAATAACGGATAACGTTAGACGGAATAAATATTGTTCCGATGGAGCTCTTGCAATTATGATGAGATAACATTACTTTTTGAACGATTATGCTTGTATGGTGTCGTAGTTAGAGATAATCTTCATTTAGGACAAGATCAATAGGTCTAATCACTTGTGTATAATTGTGAACATCCTGACAGAGAAGTAATAACGACAACATTAAGGCGAAAGCCGTTAATGTCTCATACTCGCGTCTGTCCGTCCCTCCGTCCGTGCCCTGGAATGGTGCCAGCTGTGGCCTCTCCCCCCTCACACTCTCTCAGCAATCACGCTATGGCATAGCGGACAAAAAAAAAAACAAGCAAAAAACGAAAAAAAAGCAAAAAAGACATGGCATAGTCAGTCGAATGACCACAGGCTTTCGCCGATTTCACTTTGGAATTTACAAAGTGTCCTTCAATGTTTGTGCCCTGTAGGTCTAAATGCGTTGATTGCCAATAACTTTTAATAAAACACAAGCGTTGTCTAGTGTGCATGGTCTCGCGCTTGTGCTGTACTCCTGTTTGCTCTGTCATGGATGACCAACAGCTGCGTGCAAATTCCAAGGAAACGGTAGCTGTGCGCAAGATTATGTACGGATTGCTCCCAAATGTTCGCAGCAACTACGCCGACTGCGTACGCACTCTGCTCTCGTGGGGCGCCAACCTGGCGGTGGAGGACGCGCTGGGCCGCACCGTGCAGGACATGGTCGAGGAGTACGCCCTGGACGACGTTTCGGCGCTGCTCTCCGGCCTCTGGGCGCACGTCGACAAGTACACGCAGTCTCGAAAGCAGTTAGTATACTGTCTCTTACTTATGCATCATGTATCCGTCCTTTGCTGGGTGTGTCGCGGTTAACGAGTGCGTCGGCATTCGCAGGAACGGGCAGTCAGGGGAGCAGCGGCCGGAAGCGTTCGACCCGGAAGCTGGTGCAGATGGCAGCGGCAGCCATGGGCAAGCGGTGACCGCGCAACCAAAACTCATCGTGCCTTTCGACCTTCAGCCAATGGGATGAGGACTGGTCGCTCATTGCGAACACTCCCAACAATTGAACCGAACTGCCAAGTACCCGGACCGGCTTGAAGGAAAAGGAGGAAGCGAGTACCGATCTCACGCCTTTCCCAACCACACGAGGCGCACGGTATCGCCATTAGATACTCGCTACTACCCGAGGTCAGGAAACTCGAACAATAGTACCAATCCGCCTCTCTCGCGGTGCCGCGGCGCATGCGTCCTTCTCCTGGCGAGAAAGTCGCGAAACGCTGTGGTAGGGTAGAGTGTGCTGGGGTCTCCCAATGAGGATTGGAGTCTCCTCACGCCTTTTGATCTCGGAGGCTTTTGTTCTGGCGATCCCGGTTGTCCCGGATCACCCCGCGAAGCTCCGCCCTCCTACAAAAACGGCAGAGGTCAGCACATGAAAATTTAAAAAAACGACGGATTGTGTACTATATGGGATATTCTGAGATTCTTCCGTGTTTGATCCAATCAGAAAGACCAAACAGTCTTGTCAGCCAATTAGAACTGACAAGATGGTGAATTTGAGAATACGGAAGAATTTTTTCCAGCCCCAACAAAACTGGCTGCCGAACAACCGAATCGTGCGCTGAAGAGCAACGCCGTTGAGCCTTTAGAAAAATACCAATGCTTCGGTGCGCACACTAAAAGAGAATTAAGCATAGTTGAACAAAATTCAGCCAGGTGCCGAAAGCGTTTCATTTTGTTTTGACATTCCGTTACAAGACTCGAGAGCAGGCCGGAAATTCGCTTCCAGGCGCTAGTCGCCTCGGTAACATAATCTCCGAGTTCCTCCAAGTCGGTCCAGGTAACGGGCGCTGCTGCCGAGATGACGCCAGAAAAACACATTCTACATGACACGTTGACAGCGGTTGCCCAAAGCGTTGCGGACAACACGTGGGCGTGTTCTATGCACTCAAACAAGACACACGAATACACCTCACACGCGGCAATTATCTTACTAATCCGTGTCATGATCTGGAGGGCGGCTTGTCATTTCCGTTTCAACTGTCCTCGTGACGAAATAATTGCTATACAGATGCAGCAGGTTGGAAATACGTTTTGATAACGCGGTCCTGCATGTATCTGCACTTAATTTTCGCGAAGGTCTAGTTTGGTCAAATCTGCACGAAACTCCGAAACTTTCTTAAGGTTCCGCCACAAGATAGTTCGACCACTATTTTGTGGCGAAGATGAACTAAAACACAAACACATACAAAAATTCACTCTCTCAGCCGCCACAATTCGCAGCGTCGCAAATCGGTCTCTGTTCGCGATGTAGTGCATTTCGTTGCAAGACTTTCCGCTTAAGTTATGAACTGAAGGGACCACGAAATGACGGGGGAAGTTTTTTCTGGCGCGTCAGATGCAGTTATCGGGCGCGATGATTCCGCATCATAGCCTCACCTAAACACCGCTCGAACTTGCCACAAATAGCCTCGCAGGACAAATCCCTCGTACAAGGCACACGGTGCGAGTGCGAGCGTAGTATAACATGGAAGACGATGAGATAAAAGAAAAAGGTGCTGTGATCGTTGTTATAGTTAGCGTGTCGTGGCAACGGGCACTTCCGTCACGGCCATTTGCGAAGCGTATCTGCACTGCAAGCTTCTGTTGTTTGAAACGGAAGTCTGTTTGTACCTCAGAAGATTGGGGTCACGTGACCTGGGCACAAACGTCACGTATGACGTAATAGCGGCACGTCGCTGTCGACTCTGGTTCTAGCAGTACAGTCAGGGGCGGCGCCAGGATTTTTGCTCGAGGGGGGGGGGGGGGGCACCCACGACAAGCGAGTTCGTCCAGGGATCTTGAGGGGGGGGGGGAGGGGGGGGGGGGGTGCAGGCGAAAATTCTGGGGGGGGGCTCCAGCCCCCCCCATACCCCCGCTAGCGCCGCCCCTGAGTAGAGTGATGCTGGCAAAATAGCGAGAACCGCAAAGCGACACGGCGTAGGTTAGTGGAAATATATTGCCTGCGAGAGCTGAATGCATGCAGGGCGTCTCAGCCAACCTTAGCAAAGGTTTCCGAAATAGCCCGCTGCACATAGGGTTTAAATAAAAAAGATAGCGTTGGCCACTTCACAGGGCAAGTTGTTTTTTTTTTTGTTATATTTTAGCGTTATTCATAATAAAATACCTTAAATTACTGATTCATCTTTGCAAACATCAAATACGGAAACTGCGTCAGATTCGCATCATTCGTTCTTTTTTTTCTCCGAGTATATATATATATATATATATATATATATTTTTTTTTTTACTTTTTTGCATAAGGCGGGAAATATATCGCGTAATAGTAGGAAGCTAGCTATAGGACGCTCTGCTGCCTTCTCATTAGATGACTGCATATTGCGTTTAAACAAGCGGAAAAAAATATTCTAGAATGCGGCTCAAAGTAGATAGGTTGCTAGTTGAATGACTTGCGAGCTTGTTACGTTAGAGCCATTACAACGTGTTTCTTATGTAGCATTTATCGTATCAAACGGATCGCATACTAGCGTGGGAAGCTGTAACAGCTGTGGAAGGGACACCTGTTCTCAAGAGTTGTCAGTTCGAGCACGCCAAGTTAAAGGACGCAAACCGTCAGGTGTACAACGATTGGAGCTTTCGGGTGCGCAAACGTCCCTTTGGGTATACCATAGTCGTTTGCGTACACAAGACCAAAAACTCGCTATTGAAATACATGTTTAGTTTTTGCGGCAAATAAGCGCGCGTCAAGATTCGCCGATAGAAATGAACCAAACGTCAAATTTCTAAGAGCCAGCCATCAGCTAAGTAAGGTATTTCTGGTTGAACGACGTTGCTAAACCGGGGTGTCATTCTAAACACTGTAGAACTCCGCCATATTGTCGATTTCTGTAATGGTGGCCGGCGGCCCTTTGAGCCAATCAGAGCTGCCGTAGCGGCCTTCTCGGCCAATCAGACTGGACAAGATGGCGAACTTGACAGTGTCCAGGATATCACTCCGTCAAAGGAGCTGTGCAGTGCAGGTTTTGAATCGCAAAATGGCACCAGTGACGAGGAAGTCGCGCCGCAGCGGCAACGGAAGCCACGGACAGACGAGTTGCGCTATGCAAACCGGGGATATCAATTTACTCGGTGCCGAGCATGCGCCGCATAGATGTAGAAACCGCGAAGAGCTCTCGCAGAGAGCGCGTATCGAACAAACACAGACCAGCGATGCTGCGTGCAGTATTGTTTCGCCTTTGAGGCGAGCTGTTCAACTCATTCATACAGCTGTACATTCGACGATGCAGCGTCTGTTCGCACTTTTTTTTCCCCATTGCTAATCCGCCTTTCTACAGCGAAGACGCGGTGCATTCGACTCGCCCGTAACGATCGAGCTCGTGTTGTTTCATGGGTCTGGAGCAGCCTCCGTGATCGGCTCCGGCACGGCGCTGCAGGAGCCGATCGCGGAGGACACGTCAGTGTTCAGTAAAGAGCTGCAGCCGCGACCCCAAGCGCGACGTCAATAAAAGCGGCACCAAAGCAGCAGGAAGCATTCAAGTGTTGTTTCAAAAACGAAAAAGAAACAAAACGCTGCCACAAAAGTGTGACTTAGGGTGCTTTAGCTTGCACGTAAACGTATTTCCCTTTGTGGAACGCCAGGCTAAAGGAGACGTAAATGTGAAAGGTCTGGTTGGTGGCGTCACCTGTTGACGCAGAGCTTAACCAGAACGGGGGAACAACATGCGCCATTATTGAGACCGAACATATGTTCAACTTTCTTGCACTTGTAATGCGTCAGCAACGTGATGCCGTTCATCTTAGTTTTCCTTGCGAAGCATACTCACAAACGCAAAATTGTGTCTCTAGATTCATCGTAGGTGAACGGATTTAAATTTCGCACGGTGTCTACCGGCACCATAAATTTCAGTTAAACAGCAGGTTCCTCTCACTCTCTATTCCGTGAAAAGGGAGATACGTTTACGGCCATGCTAAAACTACATAATGTGATTTCCTGCAGTGAAATATGCATCGTATATGGATGTGTTGCAATCGAGTACATTATGTGACATAGGCAGCGAGCCAGCGGTTCGTGCAAACCGGTCAGCCGCGCAGCCTTTTGCCTAAATGTCATTGGCACATCATTTGCGGTTCGGTTATAACATTCGCCGACGTTCGCAACAACCCCATGAAACTGCACGAGATGTGTGTAGCGGCGAGTTAAAAAAAAAAGCAAAAAAAAAACGCTGCGCATTCATAAAGCGAGTGTGTACAAAGTTTTTCGACCACCATAGTGCCCGCCTTTCACTATACTTATCACTCCTCAAGGTGCACGCAGTTTTTTAATACCACGCACACGACTCGTCCCGAGCAATACATGCAGCTTATACTCTCCGCAATGCATCACCTTTAGCACAGTCCAATCTTACTGTTATTGCGCTCGCAAGGTCCACGCTAATATGCACATCGTTCCTTTATGCCATCTTCTCACAGCCGCTTCGTTATTTCATTCCAACTTATATATTCAGCAGCACAGAGTAGACAGCGATGCCGGCAGGCAGCGCCACTGCACGGGCAAGCGGTGCAAGAAGTGTCCTCTCCCCTCCGCGCGTAAAGAAATGTTTGGTTAGATGGAGCAAAACGTCAGGACGATTGTTCACATATAAGACTCGCGCGTAAGATTATGATAAAACCAATTATACTAGTAGTGAGCTAACAAGTAAAACGTAATTAGTGAATGTTAATTATAAGACCAATTGAGTTGTGAGCCAATTGTTCATAGTAATATTAGAGTTAATTATATGATAACGAAAGGCAAATGAGTATAGAGTGAGTTGGCGAAAAATAATAGCATGATGCTATTCAACGCCGATTAAGTGATTATTCATTATTAAGAGACAGCTAATTAGTAAAAATTTGTGAACGTTGGACGTCGATATACAGTGCACAGTAAGATCGCCACACTGGATGGCTTTCGCCTTCGACTCGTTTTAGGTTAATCCATAAGATAACCTGCGAGCTTTTTTTTCTGCTGACAAACGTTTATGAAGAATGAATGATTGATTGGAATATTTCGTGATGCGCTCTAGTTATAAGGCCTTCGTTAGAATGTAACGTTCAACGATGCAACAAATTTGCGTTAATGACAAAGAAACAAAACGGAAGATTCGCTCTACGTAATGAGTCATGAGACACGGCGAGAGAAACAATGGACGAATTTAGTGTCACGTGACGAAGCGAAACGATCCTCCCAACGTTTTGCTCCACGCACGCAGATAGACCGCACAGCGCCCGTTCGACTTGCTCGCTGCGTCGCGTAAATCCTCACTCTTGGTAAACGGCGCGGGACCAAGTGCGGCAACGGAAACGAGGGAGGCGCGCCCACGACCTTACTACTGGGTCCCTCGCTTCCCTCCAAATAAAACGTGCCGACGTAAACAGGAAACGTGAACAAACATTTGCGGCAACTTCGCGTTCTCGGCATACTGTGTGATGGTGCTATACGGAACACATGGGGACCACCGATGTAACGGGTTCGATGCGAGATCGCAGACGACGCATTCATACGCGGTTGGATGCACCGTCATATACATGCAACCTTTATGCACAACAGTCAGAGCAGTGTTATAGTTTAATCCGCAAACTCCTAGCGTTCGTCGTTACTTTGACCTAATTTCATAAACGCCTCGTTTCGACCCTCCACGGTATTTATAGCTCTTATACAGTACAGAACCTTATTCGTACGTTTTCGAAAAATATATAACGTGGGAATAAGAAACGTACTATGCGGGAAAACGTACAATCCGAGTTCACTAAAACATCGCGCAGTTTCGCTTGATAATGATATCGCTACGTTGAGACCGCGGGTAATTCTTACGAAACGGGAACGTATCAACGAGGTTCTACTGCGTTCCCGCTAGGCGCGCTCCGGTCTCCCAAATATGCAAGCTGTACCGTCCTTTTGGCACACGTTAGAGGAATGCCAAAATTAATCCCTCCACTGCACAGCGATCCTCAATGCACACTTCCAAGCGGTTACATTGAGTGTTTTATCAACTTGTAAAACATTTTCGCGAACCTACAATGGTAGACCGCGTTTAACTACTAAGTTAATTAACAAAGGCCATTTAACCCTTTGCGACACAGCGCACTCATTTGGATAGGCGGCTTACTTTTGCCATCTGTGAGAACTGTTGGTAAAGGAAGAGACTAGAAATACTAAACTAATGGTAAATTCAGCATCCTTGTTGCCTGCATCGCTTCTGGGTAAAAATAATTTGCTACGCATGATCGCTTTGGTGAAAGTAGTACAGTGTTACGGCAAGAATTTGAAAATATTTTTTTTTATCCTTTTCAAGGATGTTCGCCACCAGCACGCAACTATCATATGTAGTTTGAGTGTGTTGTTAAACTCGGTTTATTTTAGGAAATATAGCATGACCGATTGTACAATAATTAGATAATTATTTACGTTGTAATTATAATTAATTGCTGTAAAATACACTAATTCATTCTAACGCCTCCACTTGCTTTAAATTTGGCCTCCAGAACCTTGGCATCAAGTTTTGCAAATTTCACGCATTTACATACAGTCGATCACAATGCGTGTCGCAAAGGGTTTTAAAGCTCACACACACGCGTGTTAGCACGATTCAACACGGTGTGGTATTCGCAAACTTTCGGGAGGGTTCTGAAAACGACATGGAAAATACCGACAACTTGTAACGAGATTTATAGAAGTGAGGATTTACACGATGCGCATATCTGCACGCACATATAAATGCTTGCCAACGCGCGTTAACATAAAATCAAACACCGAGGCCTCCGAGATCAGCTCCGGCAGCGCGCGATCTTGGAGGCCACGCAAACACCCAGCTCTAGTGCACGATTCAAACGGAGCGCGCCGCGGCAGTCATATATATCGTATAATCGCCCAAGCCTGGCGCGCCCCCTTAATCACAGCGCGCGTCATCTCATACGTGCCTTGCCTCATACATTCTATACTTTCTGAAAAGGTTTTATATATATACAATAGCGACACACCACCCGACCCGCGTCACCACGAGTGTACAGTTAATATATGCACAGTATAGCAATCCGCGCAACCATGCATATTATACGCGAAGTCCCGTACGGCCGAAAACCGCTAGTAGCGCCAAATGTTGCCGCAATGTTGCCGCAACATTCAGAAAGTTGCTTCAACGTTGTGGCAACATTGCATGCTACTAGGGAGATATACGCCGACACGCCCGGCGACGGAGAGACCTTCGTCTGAAACTGCGTTATGGAAGTTGACTGCCATTTGACCCGTCGTTATGGGCTGAAACGTGTTGCGAACTGGAACAATGAATCTAGTTAACTGAGTTTGTATAGATGGCACTTTGCGCATGACTTGGTCAAGAGTGAACACCATCGCTTGCGCAAGTACGGTTGAACCTCGTCATAACGAACACTGATAAAGCGAATCGTCGGTTATAGCGAACTAAAGTCAAACTTTGATTAGTCACACTTCAATGACAATTATTCTTTATATAATGAAACCGAAAACGCGAGAACTATAATGAAATCGAAGACGCGCTGCAACGCGTACGTGTGGTCAGGCCTTTATTAAGCGGAGTAAACAGCTCGAGTAATTAAGATTCGGGCGGTGGCAGTAGCCTCCGGAGTTGTGCTTCATGCAGGTCTCTCCATCGCCGGCGTTCATCCCGATGCACTCCGTCTCTAACCGAGGTTTTCATTCAATCAAGATTTTATGCAGGAGCCCGAACTTATAGATATGCACCAATACGGAAATATTTGTAACATGTACATAAGCACTCATCGCTTCGTTATTTTTCGATGACGTTGTCGAGACAATAAAAG